>ML265146.1:0-18747 GCA_005239495.1 Nicotiana undulata | reverse complement strand
GCCTAACATGGAAAATCACGAAATTCCTAAGAACCCTAAAGTTTACTACCTAATTCAATGATTTTAGGTGGTTTATTAGTGAATTAAGCTAGGAATTATTGTTAAAATTAGAAGTTTATGGGGTTTTCACTTACCTCATACAGTGGGTGGTCGGGGAAGGTGTTGCCCAAGCTTGGTTGTTCTTTAATGGTGGTTGAAGATGGGTGAAAATGAAGAAAACCCGAAATTTAGAGTATTTAAAAGGCCTGCCAACAAGGGTTTCCGCACCAGCGACCTTAGGACCGCAGGTGTGGTCTTGCACCTGCGAGTGAGTGATCGCCCTTGCGAAAAAGGGCCTGGGACCCTGGGCTCGCACCTGCGAGGTTGGGAGCCGCACCAGCGGTCCCGCTCCTGCGGAGGAAGGGACGCGCCTGTGATTGAAGTCGCACCTGCGAAGGCTGGACCGCACCTGCGGTCACGTGCCTGCGGTCTGGGTATCGCAATTGCGGACTTTGGGCAAGGGGGTTGGGGATCCCATCTGCGAGGCTGGGACCGCAGGGGCGGTCCCGCACCTGCGGCTGGGCAACCGCACCTGCGGTCACACCAGTTGTTGTGCACCAGCAGTGATTTTTGCTGATTTTTGGCCTCGTGCGGGGTCCGGGAGGCACCTGGGCCTGCCCGAGCCCCCGTCCAAAAATACCAACAAGTCCCAAATCATTAAATGGACTTGCTCGAGCTTCCGGAACATGAAAAACAACAACGGAACTCCAAATCAAACCCCAAAACCAAATTAATCACCCTTAAGAACTTTGAAATTCTAGAATTCACCTCAACGCGCCGAACCGGCCTAAACCACTCGGAATGACTTCAAATTTTGCAGATAAGTTATGAATGACACAACGGAACTATTCCCGGTCTCGGAATTTCATTCGGACCTCGGGAACATAAAATCACCTCTCAAGCCAAATTTCAAATTCTTTAGAAACCCCACAAGTTCATTAACTCCATTTTTCCTCATTTGGATCTGAAACCAATCAAATCAAGCCCGTTTTACACCAAATTCCACAGATAGGACAAATAACATATAACAAACCTGTTCCGGGCTCCAGAACCGCAATACAGGCCCGGTAACACGGTTTTCACATAATTATTCATTTTCATAAGCCTTTATTATTTTCAGAAAATAATTTTCTTTAAAAATTCATTTCTCGGGCTTGGGACCTCGGAATTCGATTCTGGGCATACGCCCAAGTCCCATATTTTCCTACGGACTTTCCAGGACCGTCACATCACGAGTCCGGATCCGTTTACCAAAAATGTTGACCAAAGTCAACTTTATTTAATTATTCAATTCAAAAATCCCATTTTTATCAAATTTTCACATGGAAGCTTCCCGGCTACCTGCCGGGCTGCGCACGCATATCAAGGTGAAATTAACGGAGGCTTTCGAGGCCTCGGAACACAGATTTAGCTGGTATTACTTAGGATGACCTTTTGGGTCATCACACCCAATTCCTCTCATAATACACAAGAACAACCATCATAGCTGGGACAAACACCCCACAATCCACCATCAACTGAACCGAACGCTTTCCAGGCATAAATTCTCAATTAAGCAATATTACACTCCTTTATACTTGGTCTAATTCTTCAACCAATCAGGTGACTGCATGCCACACTCATGCAATCTTCCCGCGGTCATGCCCCCACGGCCTTCCACACAAGGTAACAAGTATGCACATCCATACCACCGACCACCCTAAGGCTGTAAAACAATTCAAGGACCCGTAACCAGGATACAAGCCTCTTTCACCAAACACCGAACTCAGATGACACTGAAGAACATTCACATCCATTGCTCTTGCTCCTCCGAGCTCATGACATCCTTGTTAACACCGAGCCGCAACCTCGATTCCTACTTCCGGTTACATACCGCTTATTGCCCACAACATGACCATATAGAATAGCATAGGAAATTCCATCATAACTCCTGAACCACTAACAGGGTGAACAATTCATCACATAGAAACTTTCACTTACCTCAATTCATGAGAACCATAACAACACGCGAGTGAATTCTCACAATCGCAATACATATCAATCCTCAAGTGGTGGTCTGAACCACCCTAAACCTTCCGGGATCCGCCTACACCTGACAGGCCATAACACCTGAATGCTTCCAAATAAAATCTATTATGACGGTCGACACGCCCCACACACTTCTACGCAATCCATACACATACCCAATCACAGCGAAGGAACTGATCACTGCCGTACATGTGCCATTTCAACCATGGTTAACCAATATTTCTTCTTCTTAGAGATTATACTACAGAAGCTTGATTCTTACTTACACTGCTGCCTGAAACCCTTAAACACCACGTTCCTCTAACTTTCGAATTAATTAGGACCACTACTGAGAGTCACCCACTCTGACTGGCCCAGAATACAATCAACTCTAAGGCTCTCCTAGCACATGAACACCCTTTCAACGAAGCACGTGACTGAGTCGCTACCCTTACAACTTGCCTATGCCTTAAGCACGAATTCTTAATCTTCCAAAGCCTAACCTTGGTTCAATAGGACCAACTTCGCACACATTTATCGAATGCCATGCTCAATTACCGCTTTACTCCTTTCCCTTAGCTGTAACAACTTGCCAATATGCCGATAATCCGCAACTCCATGAGGACACATTCCCACAACCCAACTGCAGGTGGTGGGACTCCCCCACTTTGGTTAACCTCATTCCTTTAAGCACTGCCCGACTTCCTTTCCTTACGCCTGGACTTTTATAATTGGCACCACCGTCTAGCACTCCTCACATATCTTCCTTCATCGTATGATGCCCACTTGCTGCCTCAATTCAATATCATTCCTCATAGCTCTTAAACCGGCAGATCACCACGACTTCAAACTCTTCGAAGATCATCTTTCTCGGGTCACCTTCATTAGAAATGCTCATTACATGCTGAACCAAAACACACCACGACCTCGGACAGCCGTTTCTTCGATACTTCTTCACAGCACGCTGACCCAATGCAACTGTAGAACTATAACACCGGCAAACTTAACATATTTTATTCGATCAAAAACACTGATACCACATCACAGATGAAAACTCCACCTCGCTTGATAGCACTAAGTCTCATTATTTTATCAACCCCCACCTGACCATTCATAGCCCCAATGCCTTTCCTTTGCCGGAACTAAAACACTGAAATCTTGAAACCACGCCCTGAGAAGACCTCCCTTCAAGCCATTCATCACCCCAACATATGGGCAAGCATTCTACCATCGTATCGACATCGCGCGATAACCAATCGTGAGCGTCATCAAACCTGAGCATGATCTCAAAGCCCTCGGAATCATAGCTACTGGGATGAAACACATAATATTCTTTCGCAAAGCCACAACAATAGCCTCAATCAACCTCGCAGGGAGGAACATACCGCACCACATCCATAGTATCATTTAAATTCCTCGAAATCCTTACTCATAGCAAGCGCTTCGCGACGCGTAAGATTGAGTGGGAAGAAACATAGGCATAAGCCTTAGAGGAATCAAATCGCACGATGAGGAATCAAGAAGGGAAGTACTCCTAACAGCCCTATAGCCTCTCGAAGATAAGTACAGACGTCTCCGTATCGATCCGCAAGACTCTACTAGACTTGCTCATGACTCGTGAAACCTACCGGAACCTAGAGCTTTGATACCACGTTGTCACGACCCAAAATCTATAGGTCGTGATGGCGCCGGACACCACTGTCAGGCAAGCCAACCCCTGATTTATTTGAAATACTTTCCTGTTTAACATTTTCGAAATCATTTCCTTTACTTGCATTTCATAATCAAATAAATAAAATCTCGTGAATTAAACACAACAGGAAATCATGTTAGTATAATAAGATAAATCTCATCACCTCCCCAGAACCCGGTGACACAAGTACATGATCAACTTCTAAGAATTTAAACAATTATACAACGCTTGTCCGAGGAACAAATGGACAAAGGAAATAAAGATAAAATGGAAATACATAGTTGTGAGACTGTCAGCTGC
Organism: Nicotiana undulata; assembly: GCA_005239495.1. Taxonomy (NCBI): domain Eukaryota; kingdom Viridiplantae; phylum Streptophyta; class Magnoliopsida; order Solanales; family Solanaceae; genus Nicotiana; species Nicotiana undulata. The sequence continues at coordinate 14,708 of ML265146.1, read as the reverse complement.
GGAACGCCTCCGAATGAATGCAGCCCGTATAAGTCTCTGAATCAATCGTTGTGCTATAAGGGTACCTGTGCAACAAAATGCACAGAAAGTGTAGTATGAGTACATATACATATATATACCCAGTGACTATCTCGTCTAATCTCGAAGAAGTAGTGACGAGAGGTCGACTTGACACTCACTAAGCTCCAACAATAAAAATAGGAAAGAATATGCTGAAAGCAGTAGGCATGTGAAGATAAGCAGCAAATGTAAATATAAGATACTGAAATCCGAGAAATTTCTGAAAATAAGTAACTAACAATTTTTCCACTCTCTTTTCCTCAAATATCAAAGTATATAACGGTTTCCCACTTTCTTCCCCTCAAATACCTGACAAGTTAATATCTATGAAACGGTACCAAATAGTTATACGTACATAGGAATAAGACAATCGGCCAGAGTCGTAAGGTGGTATATAAAGACTAAATGGTCGTAAAGCTCCCCACGATCGTGAATCATACTTGCGACTCGTGTGCTGACTCGATATATGATATAATAATTAGCTCACCCATGATCGCGAATCATACCTGTGACTCGTGTGCTGACTCGATATAAAGCTCCCCACGGTCGCGAATCATACTTGCGACTCGTGTGCTGACTCGATATATGATATAATAATAAGCTTACCCACGATCGCGAATCATACATGTGACTCGTGTGCTGACTCGATATATGATATAATAATAAGCTCACCCACGATCGTGAATCATACCTGCGACTCGTGTGCTGACTCGATATAAAGCTCCCCACAGTCGCAAATCATACTTGTGACTCGTGTGCTGACTCGATATAAAGCTCCCCACGGTCGCGAATAATACCTGCGACTCGTGTGCTGACTCGATATATGATATAATAATAATCTCACCCACGATCGCGAATCATACTTGCGACTCGTGTGCTGACTCGGTTATTTATAAATATACAAATACATTTCAACCCATCGTGGCGTGCGGCCCGATCCCATAGGAGTGGGGGAAAGCACAATCCGCTCGTGGAACGTAAAGTGCGAAGCGATCGCATACACACACAATATTCTTTTCTTTTCATAATACTTTCCATAAACCATTTTTGTCCTATTACTTTCAGTAAAACAATTCCTTTCATATTATTTTTCTTACAACAAATCCCTTTCCTATTTTTTCCGTAAAACCAATTCCTTTCATATTATTTTAAATTCCATAAATGTCAGAGAAGCAAGACTACATATAACAGGATCTCATAACGTAACATAACATATAAGTTATTACAAGGAGAACGTAAAGCATGATGCAGGGCCTAACTACCCGGACATAACAATAATAGCCGCTACGTACGGACTTTCGTCACTTGGTACGTACGTAGCCCCCGCAAACAATTACATATAGCATGTGGAACACCTAAGGGGACAATTCCCTCTTACAAGGTTAGAAAGGAGACTCACCTCGCTCCGAAGCTCCATAACCGGCTTCCAAGCCCTTCCGAAGACTCCAATGGATGCACAACGCCCCCAAACTAACCAGACAACGACAAACCAATGAAAATATAGTCTAATATTTGCAAAAAATTCAGATTATATAATTTCCCAACTCCGCTCAAGGAATTGACCAAAATGCCCTCGGGCCCACCTGCCTGGATTCCAAAATTTCTCAAAGATAAATTCTACCCATAACTTTACTAACTCAAATATACAATTTGTTACAATTTTCATGCTCAAATTCATGGTAAAAGTCCAAAATCCCAAGTTCTAGGTCTTCTCCAAAAATCCCAAATTTATACAAATTTTTCATGTATAAATCCATGTAAGATCACATATTTAACTCAAAAATAGGAAGAAATCACTTACCTTGTGTTTCTTGGTGAAAATCCCTCCTTGAGCTCTCCAAAATCATCCAAGCCAAATGAAAGAAATGAAAGAAATGGGCCAAAATTCGTGTTTAAAGAATCTGCCCATGCTTCATCGAGTTGTACCTTGCACTTCTGTTAAAACACCCATAACGTCTTGTATAAATATCCAAATAACAAACAGTTTGAAGATTTAGAAACTAGACTCAAAGATCTTTGATTTGATAAGTTTTACATTATATAACGCTTTATAAATCCCGAGATATGAGCTTCTAAAGTCGGCTCCATGCATCAGAAAATTCTAGCAAAACTACTCCACCAACCATCTTCAATCGGTCATAACATTTTGCACAAAACTACAAATGACAAATGGTGTGATGTTCTGAAAACTAGACTTCAAGATCTACAACTTTCATGTTATGCAAATTTTCATATTCCTTATAGATTATTATATATAAGCTTCCAAAGTTAGCTCTTCGATGCATAAATTGCTGTCCAAAAATGCAGCAGAAATTTCTGCAATTTTTCCTTTTTTTTTGTCCGAAATTCATTTCGTTAACCTTCCGAAATCTACCCGAGGCCCTCGGGACCTTAACAAATTATACCAACATGTCCCAAAACATGATACAAACTCGCTCGAGGCCTCAAATCACATCAAACAACGTCGAAATCATGAATCACACTCCAATTCAAGCTTTATGAACTTTGAAATTTTAAACTTCTACATCTGATGCCGAAACCTATCAAATCACGTCCATTGACCCAAATTTTGCACACAATTCATATTCGACATTACGGACCTGCTCCAACTTTCGGAACTGGAATCCGACCTCGATATCAAAAAGTCAAACTCTCGGTCAAACTTCTCAAAAACCTTCAAATGTCTATCTTTAGCCAAATGACTTCAAAATGACCTCCGAACATCCGAATTAACTTCCGATCGTGCTCCCAACTCCACAATCATCATACGAACCTATTTCCAGACTCGAAATCCCAAACGGGCATCAATATCATTGAAATGCGCTTCAAGCCAAACTTAGGAATTTTCTTCAAAAATGCTGACTTCCACAATATACACCGAAACACCATCCGGACATACGCCCAAGTCCGAACCTGCTGGAACCTTCGGATCCTGATTCCGAGATCGTTTACTCAAAATTCAAGTCTTACTCAATTTCTTCAACTTAAGGCTTCTGAAATGAGAATTTTCCTTTCAATTTAACTCTGAACCTCTTGAATTTCAACTCTGACCATACACACAAGTCACAATACCCGAAATGAAGTTGTTCATGACCCCCAACTGGTGAACGATGCGCTGGATCTCAAAACGACCGGTCGGGTCATTACACCGGCTATGAGGATGATGCCTTCAGACTAACACGCCTTCGGACAAGTTGGCGATATTTCATCCCATGATGTGCAAAAATATTATGCTAGGAGCAAAAAGACAAGGCTTAGTCTTGTGTGAAGTTGAGGGCAGAGCTTGGCCCGAAAGAAGAAAAATAGGTAGTGCAAGGGAGACAGTGCTTAGTCTCGTGTGAGATTCGGGATAGTGCTTAGTCCCATGCAAGGTGAAGGCAATGCTTAGCCTTATGCGAATATGGAGGCAGGGCTTAGCCTCATGCAGGATTCAGACAGGGCTTACTCCCATGCAAAGATTGAGACAGGGCTTAGTCTCATGCAAATAAAAGGCAATGCTTAGCCTTGTGCAAATATAGAGGCAGGGCTTAGCCTCATGCAGGATTAGGGACAGGGATTAGTCCCATGCAAAGATTGAGACAAGGCTTAGTCTCATGCAAATAAAAGGAAATGCTTTGCCTTGTGCAGATACGGAGGCAGGGCTTAGCCTCATGCAAGATTTGGGACAGGGCTTAGTACCATGCAAAGATTGAGACAAGGCTTAGTCTCATGCAAAAATTCGGGAGAGGGCTTTGTCCCATGAAAGTTGAAGGTAGAGCTTAGCCTTATGCAAATACAGAGGCAGGTCTTAGCCTCATGCAAGATTCGGGACAGGGCTTATTCCTTTGCAAAGATCGACACAGGGCTTAGTCTCATGCAAAATTCGGGATAGGGCTTAGTCTTATACAAGTTGAAGGCAGAGCTTAGCCTTATGCAGATAGAGAGGCAGGGCTTAGCCTCATGCAAGATTAAGACAGAGCTTAATCTCATGCAAATAAAAGGCAATGCTTAGCCTTATGCAAATATGAAGGCAGAGCTTAGCCTCATGCAAGATTTTGGACAGAGCTTAGTCCCATGCAAATAAAAGGCAATGCTTAGCCTTATGCAAATATGGAGTCATGGCTTAGCCTCATGCGGTATTTGGGACAAGGCTTAGTCCCATGCAAATAGAACAAATAACAGATGATAGCGAAGTGTTTCTTTGCTAGAAATGAGTTTGGTATCTTTGTTGTTATAAAGACTATGATTCCAAGGTATGCGTATTCCTTGTTCCTACATTCAAAGAAAAATCGTGAGTTCTGTAGGGGGCAGGTCGGTTCGTGCCTCCGTCGGCTTGCTTGACTTGCTTTTCTCAGTTTGAAGATACTGTTCGAACCATTGGGGGTAGAATTTGCTAAACAGGGTTTATTTCGAAAGCAAGCATGCATAGTTTTCAAAGACATAGTAAAAATATATTTTTTAGAAATTGGTTAGATGAACCAGTGACTGTGACATGATCAGAGACATTGTGACTTCTCTTGTTGTAGAATTTTGAGGGTCATCCTCAAACTTCTGCCCCAATTAGGTGGACAAACATTTTTGAATGCTGTATATGCTACGATTGGCTGAACTTGCTTCGGAATTTTGAGAGTCCTCCTCAAAATTCTGCCCTAATTTCAAATTGTGGGGAAAATAGAAATTTATTAAATTGTGACCGAACCCACAGGGCTGCCTACGTATCCCCTCTTAAACGAGAATCAGGTCGAGCGTAGTTCAATTTACATCATATGCGGAAAACATAAATAGTTACACATAATATCGCTTGACTGCATATGAATTTATTGGTTTTGGCAAGACTTCTTCATCCATTTCTACAAGTATGAGGGCAGATCATCTCACTGGTGCCTGGACTGGTAAGAGGTACCTGAATATGCACAAAAAGATGTACAACAGTGTAGCATGAGTACACCACAATGGTACCTAGTAAATGTCGAGCCTAACCTCGGTAGAGTAGTGACGAGGTCAAGTCAAGGCCCTACTGGAATAAATAAAAACATAACAAGTATATAATAGTGTAACTGTCGCGCCTCCCTTTTTCCCTCCTTGCGGATAGTCAGGGTTTTCTACATTATTGTGACAACTCGTTTCCTTTTGGGAAAATGGATATAAAGAATTGAAGAGTCCCCACCTAAAGAATTAAGGTGCGTTAGGGCACCTATTACGAGTCATTTATAAAACCAGTGGTATTACCAGATATTGGGTAAGGTCTTGAAGTTACTTCGAGGGGAAGGTGTAGGCACCCCTCGAGGTCCACAACGGTGGGTCCCGGCCAAACTTACTTTGTGAATTAGTCAAGTAGCAAATAAGCAGTCTAAGCACACATATGTAAAAGAAATAAGGTTTTGACAGATAAGTAGTCTAAGCACACATATGTAAAAGAGATAAAGGGGTCCTAAGTTGTTTATCCTATAGGATCATATCCATGGAATGCCCGGTAATCACTCCTCAATGAGAGGGGCTAGACGTTGCATTAGCGCACAAGTCATTATATCCTTTTACTACCCGTTATCCCACTCCATAGCGGTTGTATAAGCGAGTTTTGATTAACGAACTCTAAGCGTGTTGTTACCCGTCTCTTCCTTGTGGTTCCGGAGGAGTTTAGGACCTCTAGACTTGGGCAGTTTTAGACAATCCTAAGGTGTTAAAAAGGAAAAATCCAGGCGACAAACAAATAACATGTAGGACAACCAAATAGGGTAAAATCATTTAAAAGGCTCATGTTTACCTCCACAGGTATGTAGGCAAAGAAACAACATGTCTCAAACATAGATTCAGGTAATTTTTAGAGGAATCCTAGGACATGATGTCTAGCTGAACATTAATACACAGAATATGCAACACTGTTTCCCTTTAAAACTAAGTGACAGGGTCCTAATCAGTTTGCCTACTGATTTTTAGAACCTGTGAGACTTAAACAATTAGAACGCAGTTTCCAGTTTTATATGAAGACATTGATCACCTAAGGCTTGCCTAGGCGTGAGACTATACACAATCACAGTTACAGGAGATGTTTAAACAATTTGAGATTATTCAACCTACGAGCATGCTGATCTAGGTGATACATGTTATAACAGGTTCTTTATACCAATTTTAGAAATGTGACACCTATGCGTGAGGATGTTTTAAACCTTTTCATGGACAGTTATTTATTCAGTTGAAATGGACATGGTTCAAACAAATGCAAACAGAGTTCCTAAAAACATGGTGTCTAATGCATACAAGGGATGATTATTTTTTATTAAGGTTATTCAATAGCAAGAGTTCTATGCGGCAATACTTATGCAAAATCAAAAGTTGGAATAGTGATACATGACATGCAGTATGCTGAAGCAATAAACGTGAATGCCCTAAATCAGGATATCTAGTGCATAGGTTTGGCATGGTTTGAATGCAAATAGACACAGTAATCCTAGAGCATGATTTATAATGCATATTGGCATCATGTAAAGCCTATGAACATGATATCTACCCAGCTTTACCCACACAGGATCATATATCTACCCTCCCCTTTTACTAATCACCCCAGTATCTGTTTACAAATAATTATTACAGACCAATGATTGAATAAATTACATAAACAAAATATAGAATTAAACTATAGGGAGCCTGAAGCAGGCCCAAACCAAACCTGTGAGTACCAGGCCTTCAGTAGTCTCAAATGACAAGGATTTCATAGCCAAATTTGTGTCCAGGTATGTCAGAGTTCCCTAAGGACCTCAAGGATCCCGGGAAGTGCTCACACCCAGACTTTTCACAATAGGGACTAAATATGTGTAGTGTGGAATGGTCAGCCCTAGTGTGCCAGATTTCCAATAAATCTCAAGAGGATCCCAAGGCAGTACACACACTGGAGGGGCAAAACCTATTGACTTAAGAGTAAAGTGAGAGTGTTTGACATAGTTTTGAAAGACTTTAGCGGAAAACGGTATAAAGATGACTCTTAGGAGTGAAAATAGTTTTTCGAAAATAGGAACTAGAAACCATAGGTTTAGCCTTGCTACCCCAGGACTCATCGGGCCCTAGATAAACAGTGCTTGTTCAGCCTTGCTACCCTGGGACTCATCGGGCTCTGGATAGTCTGACAGTCCAATTTATGAGGAATGATCCCTTGCTCACAGCCTGGATGGTAGATATTTCCTCCTCCTCCTCCTCAACAATTACAAAGCAGTCCATATCCTGGTCCTCCAAGAATAGGTTCCTTAAGGCTGCTAATGCTTCTTTTTCCTCTAATCCCCATATGATGTCGGCTTGTTGGAAAGTTTGTTCCAAATGCGGTATGGGCTACTCCAATGGATAGTAAGGAACGCGCCATAGTGGCGACCAATCATTGTACTATTGCCAAGTGTACTGATATCCCAGGCCAAAAGTAGTGTCGTGACGCTTCAGTTGTATCGACTTGGAAATGCCTTGAAGATTCTTGCCGAGACCCTTGCCAGGTTCATATCCGCTCCAATTTATCATGCTTGCTATTTTATTATCCCGCCAATTATCTTTATCGATTTCATTGACCCGCTTGATATGATGATAACTTTCTCCGCCAAGCCTTCTTTTACCCTCAACTACCGGGATAGTCTGGCGGTTGTAGATGGGGTATCTCCCGTCTCCCTGGATAATTACCTCCTGATTATTCCACTTAAATTTTACCGCCTGATGCAAAGTCGATGCCACAGCCCAAATGGCATTTATCCATGGTCGTCCTAATAATAGATCATAGGACGCGGATATATCTAACACCTGAAATTCGACCTCAAACCATGTAGGCCTCATCTACAGATAGAGACTGATTTCTCCAATGGTGGCTCTCTGAGACCCGTCGAACACCTTCACATTCATGGATCCCTCTCGTATTTCGTACAGTCCCTTGACCAACCTCTTTAGTGTTGTCAATGGGGAAATATTAAGGCTGGACCCTCCATCGATCAGAACCCTCTTAATGAAGTAATCTTCACATTGCACGGTAATGTGCAGTGCCCTGTTGTGACTCAAGCCTTCAGGTGGTAGTTCATCCCCGTGGAAAGTAATCTTGTGAATTTCTAATACCTGCCCCAACATGTTAGCCATCTCTCCGCTTGTGATGTTATTAGGAACATAAGCTTCATTCAACACTTTCATCAGGGCACTCCTACGTGCTTCAAAATTCTGCAGCAATGATAAGATAGATATCTGGGCCGGAGTCTTGTTCAGATGATCTATGATTGAGTAATCCCTGGCTTGTACCTTCTTCCAGAGGTCATCTGGCATGTTTCAATGATGGGAGGTATGTTAGAAGCTTTCTTGCTGGACTCTCCCAAGTGCTCAGGTGTGTAGACGTTTCCGGTCCTAGTCATCCCCTGTGCAGCACCAGTTTCTTCTATCTTGATCTTTCCTTTCCTTCTAGCTTCAGCTACGTTATCTCAGGGCACAACCTTAGTGTCAAAAGGCGGTGTGGTGGATACTGTCACTGTAAGTGGTGTGGCTACCCTTACTTCAAATGGGATAGGTGTCGTGGCAGGTGGCACTACTTCAACCTTAAATGGAACAGGCGTGTTCGTAGGTAGTGCTACTTCAAACTCGAACGGGACTGATGTGGTTACCTCAACCTCTCCTGACGGTTGTGTATGTACTATAATGGGATTGAGCGTAACTGTTGGCTTCTTGGAATCATCACCTTCTTTGATTAACCCGATTGACCCCTCTAGGTCCCATTCTTCATCCATTTCTATCACATTGACACCTCCACCTTTGTGATCTGGGAGGGGTTTATTACGAACATTGGGAGTAGCCTCCTTTGCCTGGATGATTTTATTGTTGATCAGAGACTGGATTTTGTCCTTCAATGAGCGGCATTCATCGCTGGTATGTCCTTCATGCCCGAATGGTATGCATAGGTTTTCTTGGATTGACCTATTGGGATGGATTCTCTGTTGATACAACAGGGATGGGAGTGACGTAAGATGTCGGAGAACTTGTGATTTTCAATCACCATCAGTCTTTAATAATATCGCGAGTCTTGTGCCCTAATGTGATGACCCAAAAGGTCATCCTAGGTAATTCCAGCTAAATCTGTGTTCCGAGGCCTCGAAAGCCTCCGTTAATCTCACCTCGATATATTCGTGCGCAACCCGGGTAGGTATCCGAGAAGCTTCCATGTGAAAAGTTGTTAAAGATGGGATTTTTGAATTGAATAATTGAATAAAGTTGACTTTGGTCAATATTCTTGGTAAACAGACTCGGACCCGTGATGTGACGGTCCCGGAGGGTCCGTAGGAAAATATGGGACTTGGGCGTATGCCCGGAATCGAATTCCGAGGTCCCAAGCCCGAGAAATGAATTTTTAAAGAAAATTATTTTCAGGAAATAATAAAGGATTGTGAAAATGAGTAATTATGTGAAATACGTGTTACCGGGACCGTATTGCGGTTTCAGAGCCCGAAACATGTTTATTATATGTTATTTGTCCTATCTGTGAAATTTGGTGTAAAACGGGCTTGATTTGATTGGTTTCGGATCCAAATGTGGAAAAATGGAGTTAATGAACTTATGGGGTTTCTAAAGAATTTGAAATTTGGCTTGAGAGGTGATTTTATGTTCCCGCGGTCCGAATAAAATTCCGAGACCAGGAATAGTTCCGTTGTGTCATTTATAACTTATCTGAGAAATTTGAAGTCATTCCGAGTGGTTTAGGCCGGTTCGGCGCGTTGAAGTGAGTTCTAGAATTTCGAAGTTCTTAAGTTGATTAATGTGGTTTTGGGGTTTGATTCATGGTTTTTGATGATATTTTGATGATTTAAAAGCTTGAATAAGTCCGTAGGATGTTTTGGGAGTCGTGTGTGTTTTTGGTTTTGAGCCCCGAGGGCTCGAGTGAGTTTCGGGTAGCTAACGGGGTGTGAAAAACATGAAAATCTGGTGTGATGTTGCAGGTTTCTGATATCTGGTGTGATACCCTTCGCGAACGCGGCCAAGGGTACGCGAACGCGAAGGGTAAATAGTGTGGCTTGGGTTTTGTTCTACGCGAACGCAGGGGTATGTGCGCGAACGCGGAGCTATGGGGGGACTGCTCTACGCGAACGCGACGCCCTTATCGCGAACGCGTAGTGTTATGGGGTGGGGTCTGGGGGGTCAGGTAGGGTGTTCTTCGCGAACGCGGGTAGTGGCACGCGAACGCGGAGGGTTAGGGGGTCAGACCTACGCTAACGCGGCCCTGGTTACGCGAACGCATAGGTCCCAGCTGCCAAGCCTTCGCGAACGCGGCCAGTGGCTCGCGAACGCGAAGGGTAAATACACCCAGTGATTTTAATAACCCCAAAAAACAGACCCATTACGGATCACTTCCATCTTTCACTCCCTTCTTCTTCCTCAAACCCACCCATAGGCGAAAAGCAAGCTCCCCAACCTCCATAACTCCATAGGTAAGTGCTCCTGATCTCGTTTCCTCTTAATTTATTCAATTAATCACTAAATTCTAGGCCTTAAAACATGGAAATTAAAGTAGGAATTATGGATTTTAGGTAGAGTTGGATTTTTAGAATTTTGAGTAATTCAACCTCAATTTGGGGTCGAATCTTAAAACAAATCATATATTCTAACTCGTAGGGTTATCGGTGATCGGGTTTTGGTCCGGGCCTCGTGTTTGGACCAAGCGGGCGGGAAAAAATCAAATTTTGGAATCTTATGAAGAATGCTTTGAAATAAATAATTAGGCTATGGGTTTGATTTATTGAGCCATTATTGATGTACTTGGGTTGATTATGTCTAGATAATACCGTTCCGGAGTCGGATTCTAAAGGAAAGACTGTGATTGAGGCTTGACTTGCAATTTTTGGAGCCGAGGTAAGTACTTGGCTTAACCTCAGCTTGAGGGATTAGGTATAGAGTCTTACTTGTTATGTGAAACTCATGTCCAACGTATAGGCGTGGTGACGAGTGCCTATTCGTTGCGGTCAAGCATGCCCGTGAGTCATTTGTGATGAAACTTACTATGTTCGAAATTTTCTCCGCCCTCTGAGTAATTGGTGAATTAAAAGTGATACCTTGATGTTTTTTCATGATGTGGAGAGTTATTGGGTGATTTATTTCAGTTGAGGTTTACACTGTTGAATTTGTAATTCTGACGCGAGGTTGGTTACAGCTGAGACCCTTGTCGGGCATTTGTTGATGTTGTAATTGATGATTTCTCCTTGACGGGGCAATCGAATTTTATTGAAGTATTTCTATGCACTTGGGACTTCTTAGTATTGACTTTCACTTTATGTTGTTGCTTTGTGTTATTATATATGCACGAGGGGACATTCCGTGCCGAGTGATTGTGAGGTTATGCACGAGGGGACATTCCGTGCCGAGTGTTATTATATATGCACGAGGGGACATTCCGTGCCGAGTGATTGTGAGGCTATGCACGAGGGGACATGCCGTGCCTTTCTCTGTTCATTATCTCTTGAGAAGTTAAATTTCTGCCTTGTCTTTACGTTTCATTTATTACTCTGTTCTGCAGTGCCCGCATATTATTATCCCCACCTCCCCAGCATGTTCTCCCCGTATCTGTCTTACTTGCTTATTTCTGTTGCCATTCTTCCTATTATTATGTAAAATTGCACAGGTTCATATGTTGTGTTGGTCCTAGCCTCATCACTACTTCGCCGAGGTTAGGCTCGACACTTACTCAGTACATGGGGTCGGTTGTACTAATGCTACTGCACTTCTCTATGTTGTGCAGACTACGCAGCCGGACCCGGTGGCCACTGACGGTCGAAGCATCTCATCAGTTCATACGGGAGACATTGAGATAGACCCGCAGACGTTCGTGGGCCTTGGCGTCACCTTCTACTTCCACTTTCAGCTCTGTCTTACTTTGTATTTCAAAGACAGTTTTATGTAATCATTTCAAACCTTTTGTTTTAGTAATCTCCTAGATAGTCCGTGAGTATGTGACACCAGTTCTGGGATTTATTTATGGGTCTTATTTTGAAAGTGCTATGTTGTATTTTGGTTATATCGTTAAATTTCATATGGTGAGCCACTGAAGCCTTAGTTATCTTGTTTGTTTTTGTTGTTAATGAGTTTTACTTATTTCAAATGTTGGCTTGTCTAGTAGGTTCAACATTAGACGCAGTCATGGCCCGAAGGTGGGATTTCGGGTCGTGACAAGTTGGTATCAGAGCCCTAGGTTGCTTAGGTCTCAAAGCTCACGGACAAACTTGGTAGAGTCTGAGGGATCGGTACGGAGACGTCTGTACTTATCCCTCAGAGGCTGCAAGTTAGGAATAACTTCACATCTTTCATTCTCTGTCGTGCCAGTTGAATTATGAATACTAATTGAGTCTCTATTTCACTCTCTCGCAGATGGCGAGAACGCACGCTTCCTCATCGACCGACCAGCAGCCTGATCCTCCTATTGTAGCTCCTACGAGGGGTCGAGGCCGAGGTCGTGCAAGAGGCCGAGGCAGAGCTAGAGCAGCAGCTCAAGTAGAGGACCCACAGGTAGACTTTGCCGGTGAGGTCCCTACTCCGACAGTCCCAGTTGGACCGACTCAGGTCCCAGAGGGGTTCATAGCCACCCCAGTACTTCAGGACGCTCTAGTCCGCTTAATGGGACTCATGGAGAGCGTGGCTCAGGCCGGTCTTCTTCCTACTGCACCATATGGATCTCAGGCTGGGGGAGGGACCCAGACTCCTATTATTCATACACAAGAGCAGGTTACCACTCAGTTTCACACTCCAGCACCTCAGATAGCCGGAGTAGCACAACCAGGTATTGCAGCACCTGTAGTTGAGGGAGCAACCATGTCAGCAGACGCTCTATGGAGGTTGGACCGGTTCACCAAGTTATTCACTACTACATTTACTGGTGCACCATCAGAGGATCCCCAGGATTATTTAGACAGCTGTTATGAGGTTCTTCGGAACATGGGCATTATGGAGTCCAATGGAGGTTATTTTGCTACATTTCGTCTTTCTGGCATCGCCAAGACTTGGTGGAGAGATTACTGCTTGACTAGACCAGCTGAGTCTGCACCTTTGACTTGGGGTCAGTTCTCCGAGTTGTTCTTGGGCAAGTTCCTTCCAGTTACTCAGAGAGAGGATCTTCAGAGGCAGTTGAGCGTCTACAGCAGGGCTCCATGTCCGTCACTAAGTACAAGACCAGATTTATTACGCTGGCCAGGCTAGCCCTTATGATACTCCCCACTGATCGGGAGAGGGTTCGGAGGTTTATTGAGGGTCTGGCTCAGCCCATCAGGCTTCAGATGGCCAGAGAGACGGGTACTGATATCTCCTTTCAGGATGCAGCTGATGTGGCCAGACACATTGAGATGGTATTATCCCAGGGTGGTGGTCAGGGGTCTGACAAGAGACCTCGTCATTTCGGCCGTTTCAGTGGTGCCTCATCTGGAGGCAGAGATTCCTTTGGCAGAGGCCATCCTCCTAGGCCTTATCAGTCGGCACTCCAGGTATCCCGCAGTGCACCTGCAGCTCCCATCAGTGCACCGCCGATTCAGAGCTATCAGGGTGGTCATTCTGGTCGATAGGGTCAAATCCAGGGTCAGTATTCTCAGCAGCCGAGGTCGTGCTTCACTTGCGGTGGTATGGGGCATATTTCCAAGTATTTCCCCCGAGGTTTTGGTGGGTCTCAGTATCAGGGTTCCCATATCAGGTGCACCCTCACCCTCTCAGCCAACTAGGGGTGGTGGTCGTGGTGCAAGAGGTGGAGGTCAGACGCATAGAGGTGGAGGGAAGACCATGAGAGGTAGAGGTCAGCCCGTAGCGGGTAGACCCAAAGATGTGCAGGTTGGAGGGGCTCAGCCCCAGTGTTATGCATTTCCTGCTCGTCCAGATGCTGAGGCTTTAGATGTAGTTATCACAGGTACAATTTTAGTTTGCAGCCGAGAGGCTTCGGCGTTATTCGATCGAGTTTCTACGTTCTCCTATGTGTCTTCATACTTTGCCCCTTATTTGGGTATGCCCCGTGATTCCTTGAGTACTGCTGTACATGTGTCTACGCCGGTGGGTGATTCTATAGTGGTAGATCAAGTCTACCGTGCTTGCGTAGTAGCTATTGGTGGTCTGGAGACTCAGGTTGATCTCTTGCTTCTTGATATGGTTGACTTTGATATTATATTGGGCATGGACTGGTTATCTCCCTATTATGCTATTCTGGACTGTCATGCCAAGACAGTGACCCTAGCCTTGCCAGGAGTACCACGGTTCGAGTGGAGAGGGACTCCTAGTCATCCCTCTGGTAGAGTTATTTCTTATATGAAGGCTCGGCGCATGGTCGAGAAGGGGTGTTTGGCCTATCTGGCCTATGTTCGTGATTCTAGTGCTGAGGTTCCTTCTATGGAGTCTGTGCCCGTGGTTCGTGAATTTCCAGAGGTATTTTCTGCTGACCTACCGGGTATGCCACCCGACAGGGATATTGATTTTTTTATTGAGCCAATTGAGGGCACTCAGCCCATTTCTATTCCCCCGTATCGCATGGCTCTGCCAGAGTTGAAGGAATTAAAGGAGCAATTGCAGGATTTGCTGAATAAAGGCTTCATCAGGCCTAGTGTTTCGCCTTGGGGTGCTCCAGTTTCTTTCGTGAAGAAGAAAGTTGGCTCAATGAGGATGTGTATTGACTACCGACAGTTGAATAAGGTTACTGTCAAGAACAAGTA
>ML265144.1:1315-54570 GCA_005239495.1 Nicotiana undulata | reverse complement strand
ATATTAGCTAGGCAGGTTCGTCAGTTGAGATCGAAGAGTTATCCTTCGGTTCGTGTTCAGTGGTGAGGTCAGCCTGTCGAGGTAGCTACTTGGGAGTCCAAGTCCGATATGCGAAACTGTTATCCCCATCTTTTCTTAGACTCAGGTATTTTTCTATGTCCGTTCGAGGACGAACGTTTGTTTTAGGGTTGGAGATTGTGATTACCCAAAGGGTCATCCTATGTTAATTTAGCTAAATCTGTGTTTTGAGGCACCGAAAGCCTCCGTTAATCTCACCTCAATATGCGTGCGTAGCACGGGCGTGTAGCCGGGAAGCTTTTATGTGAAAACCTGATGAAAAATTGAAATTATAGTAATTAATTGAATACAGTTGACTTTGGTCAACATTTTTGGTAAACAGACCCGGACCCGTGATTCGATGGTCCCGGAGAGTCCGTAGGAAAATATGGGACTTGGACACGTGCCCGGAATCGAATTCCGAGGTCCCAAGCCCGAGAAAAGAATTTTTAAAGAAAATTGTTTTCTGAAAATAATAAAGGTTTTTGAAAATGATAATTAATGTGAAAACTGTGCTACCGGGCCCGTATTATGGTTTCGGATCCCGAAACAGGTTTAATATATTTTATGTGAGTTATCTGTAAAGTTTGGTCTAAAACAGACTTGAAATGACGTGTTTCGGATCAAAATCGGAATAATTCAACCTTATGAAGTTTTAAGAAAATTCTATGAGTTTTGAGGTTTAATTCATTTATTTTGATGATATTTTGGTGATTTAAATGCTTAAATAAGTCCGTAGAATGTTTTGGGAGTCGTGTGTGTTTTTGATTTTGAGACCCGAGGGCTCGGGTGAGTTTTGGGTAGCTAACGGGGTGTAAAAAAGACTTAGAATTTCTGGTGTAGAAGTCCATATCTGGTGTCTGGTGTTGTTCAGTGCGATCGCAGGTCTAGCTCCGCGATCGCATAGTGTATCTGAGAGGGGAGGGTTCTGTGACTCTATGCGATCGCATAGTTGCTTTCGCGATCGCATAGAGTATAGGTGGTCTGGGGTGGGGGCTGGGTAGCATCTCTCTGCGATCGCACCATACCCTCCGCGATCGCAGACGTATGGGTCATGCTCTTCCGCGATTGCACCCTTTGTCCCGCGATCGCATAGGGTGAGGTCTCAGTGTTCCGCGATCGCATTAGCCATCCTGCGATCTCATAGGGTCAGCCAAGTTCTCTTCTGCAATCGCAGAGTATATTTTTGCCCAGTTATGTTCTTAAGTCAAAAACAGAATGTTATTTCGGGATTTCCACTTCTTCATCAACTCCCTCTTCTCCAAAGCCCCATTGACGACCTCCAAGCTAGTTTCCCTCCATAACCACTTGGGTAAGTGTTCCTAACACTAATTTCTTCCACTTTCCTTCCCTAATCACTAGAATCTAGGTCTAAAAACATGAAATCAAAGTAGAAATTAGTCGTTTTGGGTAGAGTTAAGGTTTATGGGATTTTGGGTAATTCAACCTCAATTTGGGATCGGATTTCAAAACAAATTATATATCTGAACTCGCGGGGGTATGGGTGATCGGGTTTTGGTCCGAGCCTCGTGTTTGGACCAAGTGGGCCCGGGGTCGAATTTTGGTATTTTTGGAAGAATGCTAGGAAATGTATATCTAGGCTATGGGATTGTATTTATGAGTCATTTTTTATGTTATTAAGTTAATTATGTCTAGATATTGTCGTTTCGTAGTTGAATTCGAAAGGAAAGGCGGTGTTAGAAGTTTTAATTGCTATTCTTGGACCTGAGGTAAGTGTCTTTCCAAGCTTTGGTGAGGGAATAGGTATTGTATGCTATGTGCTAAGTGTTTATCATGTTCAATGCATAGGTGAGGTGACGAGTACCTATGCATTGTGTGTCAAGCATGCTCGTGAGTCTATTTTTGATGAAATTCTTATTATTACTTCCACATTCAGTGTATTATGAAATCGTCTCTACTTGGAAGTTGATTGTTGATGAAAATCCTTGTGAATGAATTTGCGATGTAATGGTTCTATTGAGGACCCAACTATAAAGGATATACGTGAAAAGGTTGGTTATAGCTGAGACCCTTGTCGGGCAATTGTTATGATATTGACTGAGATATTCCCCTTATCGGGTGTTTATGATCTGTATTTCAACTATGCTGCATTCCTTGCCATTTGATATTGTCATTTTTATGGTGAGGAAGAGTGTAAAGCACAAAGGGTAATGTCGTGCCATGATTTACATTGATTACATCATAAAATTCATAGTGAGGAAGAGAGTAAAAGCACGGAGGTTGATGTCGTGCCATGATTCACATTGATTAAAAGCACAAAGGTTGATGCCATGTCATGATCTGTATTGCCTCACATTATACATTGCATTGTGAGGAAGAGAGTAAAAGCACGAAGGGTGATGCCGTGCCATGATTTATATTATCTTATATCATACATCGCATTGTGAGGAAAAGAGTAAAAGCACGAAGGGTGATGCCGTGCCATTACATACATTGCTCGTATTTATACTTGTTACGTTAGCATTCTTGTTAATTTGCTCTTTTGCTTTCTCTATGCGTCAAGTAATTGTTCTTATCTCTTACTTGTCACCCCCATTAACTGCTCCCTTATCCCATGCTTATCTGTCTATTCCTGCGTTTGTCTGTGCTATATCTTGTAGAACTGTACAGGTAGATTATCGTTGTCAAGTCTAGCCTCGTGACTACTTCGGCCGAGGTTAGGCTCGGCACTTACTCAGTACATGGGGTTGGTTGTACTGATGCTACACCTGAACTTCTTTATGTTGTGCAGATCCCACAGCCGTACCCAATGGACATCGTTAGAGGCAGTATCCTTCAGTCCACCTCGGAGATTGCAAGGTAGACCCGTAGATGTTCGTGGGCCTTGACGTCTCCTCTATCCCTTTTTCTTCCTTCCTGTCTTTTTCATGTATTTCCAAAGACAGTTATATACAGTTATTGCTCAGCCCCTTGTTTGTAGTGATCTTTTAGTATGTCCGTGAGTTAGTGACTCCAGATTCGGGGATTGTTACAACGTATTGTATTTGTTTTCTATCACCTAGTGTTGTTTTTATCTATTTTCGCTGTTAAAATTTGTAAACTATTTTTGGTTAAATTCTGTTAATTCGGTGTTATCATGTTAGTTTACCTGTACACATTGGCTTGTCTAGCGGGGTCAACGTTAGACGCAGTCACGGCCTGAAGGTGGGATTTCGGGTTGTGACACAATTCCTCTGAAGAGGATACAATGGAAGATAGCTCTCAATGAAGCAATCATTCCACAGAGAACTCTTCCGAAAAAGATGATCCCCCGATATTTGTGAGCCAACCAAGAGACCCAGAAATATCTGAAGTAGAGGAGGATCAAGAAGGCATGACGGGTGAACCAATCCCAGAAAGAAGACAGGAACCCATGGCGTCAAAACCAGTTGGAACTGGATTCCACACTTTAACCTTAGACGACGTCAAAGTTTCAAAATGGCCTCAAACGATCCAAGACTTCTATACTTTGATGGTGACCAAAAATTTGGTGGAACGAGAAAACTAAATCATCCTGTCAGAACTAACTTCACGGTTCTCAGGAATCCTCAAAGATTGGTGGAATTCACTTGGGATTCAAGACAAAAATACTTTTCTTACATCCCAGATCTAGAAGATCTGTCAAACTCTTTCAAGAAATTGAAGATTACACTTGCATACATCTCGGAAAAGAGGAGGACCTTGAATCTATATTCTCTGTGGATGATGAACCTAGTGAAGAAACTTTATTCTCTCTGGATATTTATGAATATCAAGGCAATGATCACTATCAAATTTCAGAACCAGTGATCGAAGCCCGAGAGGAGATCAACGCTCTCACAGTCGTTCCTCAAGTAGAAATCATAGTTTATTCATCACAATGGGATAGACCAATTCGAGTTTATGCTTTCATCGAAATTGGAGCTGCTTCCTCACTCATTAATTATGTTGTTCTCCCGGAAGATCAATGGATTTCGCACATTAAGGATTTAAACACTGCATCAAATGGAATCTTGACTACCACTATCATCACAAAGCATCCGGTTACAATTGAGTTCTTTCCAGGACTGAAGTACAGAACCAAGCTGATAGGGTCTGATGCACTAGGAAAAGATCTTATTGTTGGGTTCGACATTTACAGACAACTCAGAGATCAACTCCAGATCAAGGCTAACGGGATAACTTTCAAGAAGCAGTTCAAACCTTATTCTGAGATTCCGAGGCTATTTCTAATCACCAATGATGAACAAATCAAAGAGATTGATCAAAATCTCATTGAGCATTCATGTGCTGAATCCCACAAAGACTTCATGAAGAAAGGGAAAAGCCCGTTATTGAAAAATGAAGAATTATTTATTAAGCTCCCTTTCAAGAAGAATGAAAACATCAATCCAACAAAAGCAATTCATTCAGGCATGAATCCAGATCATCTCCAGCTTGCAAAGAAAGAATGTGAAGAACTTTTGGAATTTGAGCTAATAGAGCCATCGGATTAACAATGGGTATGCAAAAAATTCTACGTCAACAAAAGAGCTGAGCGGACAAGAGGAAAACTCAGGTTAGTCATTAACTACCAGCCACTTAACCATTTCCTCCAAGATGATAAATTTCCTATCCAAAATAAACTCACTCTTTTCTCCCACCTAGCCAAGGCCAAATATTTTTCCAAGTTTGATTTAAAAACTGGATTTTGGCAATTGGGAATCCACCCTGAAGAAAGACCCAAAACTTGTTTTTGCATCCCCGATCATCACGTCATGCCTTTCGGATTTAAAACTGCACCCTCCTTGTTCGAAAAAGCCATGATAAAAAATATTCCATCCCATCCTCCACACCTCTTTGGTTTACATTGATGACATCCTGCTATTCAGCTATACATTGAAGGAACATGTCAATTTGCTTCGTCAGTTTGAGGCATTCATAACACAATACGGGATCATGCTTTCAGCAAAAAAAATGGTTCTTGCCCAAAAAGAGATTGATACCAACCTCACAACAAAGCAGATCCAACAGTTCTTGGGCATAGTAAATTATGTGAGAGATTTCATCCCATATATCTCTACATACATTTCTCCACTGAAAGATATGCTCAAGAAAAATGCTCCATCATGGGGAAAGAAACAAGATAAAGCAGTCAAGGAAATAAAGGAGATTTCTAAAAATATCAAGTCCCTCTTCATCCCTTTCGACGGTAAAAAGATACTACAAACCGATGTAAGCAATGAAGATTGGAGTGCCGTTCTATTTGAAGAAAAAGATGGCCAGAGAAAAATATGCGGATATACCAGCGGGAAGTTCAAAGAGGACGAGCAACATTACCACTCCACATTCAAGGAAATACTTGCATTAAACAATGGAATCAAGAAATTTAATTTTTTCTTGATTCACACAGAATTTCTAATAGAGATGGATATGAAGGCCTTCCCAAAGATGATCCAGATAAATGCAAAATTATTTCCAATCCTCAATTTCTCAGATGGGCTCAATGGTTCTCCCGAGGATAATATTCTCGCGGATTTTCTGTCTCGACCGGAAGAATTTTCAAATAGATTTTCCTCGGCAAAGCTTAAGCCTAAGCAAAATCTAACAAATCACATCTTCATGTTCTCAAATGTATCAAGAACAAGTTCATTGAAGCCAACAGATTATCCACCGGAGTTGTTCAACCTCATGGATCCCTTTGATCTGTCAATTCTTATGGAAAGAAGAACTTATTATGAGCTTTAAGTTTTCCGGAAACATGGAGGATCAATTCTCAAGCAATATGGGGTCAATCCAGAATATCCGTTCTTCCATATATTCATAGCTCAAGCCAAGGATTTTCCACAAAAATTATTATGGTTTTTCTGGTACCTATGTCATTAGTACTACATCTTCATGGAATTCAAGTGCAATGTCTTCAAAGATTTTGACAACATTGAACAACCTCTTAAAGTGTTTCTATTATGGTTCAAGCCTAGAAGATATTGGGTAAAATGTTTCAACGATTCCTACAATGCAAATGTATTCATGTTTCATAGGCCAGTGAATATTATTAATGGAAAAGTCCAGGCATAAGCTGAAGCGTCATTCTGGTGGAAATTTGCCGTGTCTTTCTTATCCATGGAAGAAGAATACAGTGAAGCACAAATAATTATCTTCCAGCAAAACAGGTGCATCCCGAAAGAAATATGGCCAAAAGATTGAGCAAGTTGGAATTATACCAACACTCATCCTCACTGGGAAAAATTCCGAGAAGCAGCAAAAGAATATCAAACTCCTTATGAAATCATCCGGGAAAAAATCACTCTGGACATCTCCAGCTTATGGTTGAGGATCACATCCCACAATCCAAAGATTCATGAACATGCTGAAAAAGAACCGTCAAGTTCTAGGCGTTACTACACAAGATCTCTGAAAAGATGCCTAGAAGACAAACCAATAAGATCAATGGAAGACAATTATCTAAATCCATGTTAATCCCACCATAATCCTCCATTACCTACCAAAAATCATCTACTCATGCCAAGACAAAATTTCACATCCTTCCAAACTAGCTGGGTCCCACTTTCACATGCTTCGTGACATGAAGCACACTATTTTCACATGCTCCCACAACCTTTCACATGCTAAACCACGTGTATTTCACCCCTGCCACGTGTTTCCAGTAGCATTTTAGTTGTTTTGCCTTAGTTCCTTCACATGTAAAAAGGGACCCACTTGCAGATAAGTTTGCCATGTAAGATAAGTTTATTTTAATGTAAGATTGTCTTGTAATAACCTCCTAGTCCTATATAAAAGAGGCCTTGTAGTAGTTGTAAGATCATCTTGCAATCATCTTGTAAACTATCTTGTATCCTTTGTGATATATTACATATGAGTTCATTCTAAATTTTCCTCTTGTTCTTTCTTTCGAATGGATGGAAAGGCCGGTCCATGTATGAAAATAAAGTAAGAATACTCTTAAAAAGTTAGCTTGTTGTAGTACGAAAGTTTTCTGAGTTATAACAGTTGGGTTGATTGTAGTACAAAAGTTTTCTGAGTTGTGTAGCTTGGCAAGCCGTCCCTTATGGGTTGTTGAAGCAAGCCCCTTTGGTAGGAAAACTTTTGAGACTATGAGAAAATTAAATATTAGTGCAGCTTGGCAATAGCCAGCCCTTTTGTAGGAAAACATTCATATCTATGATATAGTTTGCTTTCTTGGAGACTCTTGCTATGTTCTTTATACTGTGGAGTTTTTAAATGACAAGAAATTCATGTTTACCTGGGCGGCTTGATGAGCCAATTGAAGGGTCTTTGTTTTCATATTTCGCTCAAAAACAAAGAGGATGATGTAGGAAAACTTTCGTATCTATGATATAGTTTGCTTTCTTGGAGTCTCTTGCTCTGTTCTTTATACCATGGTATCAGAGCCAACCAATCCTTTCGGAGGGAGGAACGGTTTACTAAATATGTCTGAGTCGTTTCCATCATCCTCTTCCCTAGCAAAAATGAATATGTCTCCTACTCAATATAAAACTTTGTCCAAAAAATATGATTATCTCTATGAAGTAGATATCCTACCCGATGAACAGAAAGTATCTTCAACTGAACTACCCATTATAAACCTTTACTCTGCTTTTGCCAAAAAATCATTTGCACAATGGACCCAAATCCGTTCCTTAGTCCAAAATAAACCAAAAGGAGTCAAGGAATATGTTGCTGCCTCAAAACTTGACCAGCATCCTATTTTTGCCACTCGAGAGGAACACTTTATTACCCTCCAAATTCAAGATGATTTTCCCAGACAGTGGAGAGACCATGGTTTTACCCATATCTATTTTGGTGCTATCCGAATTGCTCTGACTTATCATGGAAGAAAAGGTCAACCAGTTGTTGCTCGACTTTCTCTTCAAGACACAAGATATTTGGAGTACCAACATGCAATAATGCAGATGTTACCTTGAATGCAGGGACTGTTTTCATAACCATCTTTCCAAATTTCAATATGTCCCTTTATGACCCACACTTAACCAAAGCCCTAAAAATCCAGGTCAAAATTCAAGGTGCCCCACAAGCCAAAGATTCTATCCAAGCCACTCTTCATCACCAAATAGCGTGGCGAGTCCAAAATTATGCCATGTATCTTTGCCTTCCCGGAGGAGAAAATGCTTTACTCATGAATATTGATGCTACCAAAGGAAATACCATGTGCCCCCAAATACCCAGACAAATTTCCAGAGATGAGCTTGTCAAAATTCTTCCTGATTCTTGGATCACAAATTATGAAAGGATAAGGGAACCAGAAGAACCTCTACAATCTGGTGAGCCAACTTTTACCAAAATAAATGACAAAATTGTTTCCATAAGCTTTGACCATTCCTATCTCAAATAATCCAATACAACCTTCTTTTCTTGCCAAATGATCCCACCCAAAGATACACGAGATACATGGCCTGACCCTGACAGAGAATTCTTCTAGAATATACAAAGCATCATGGAAGAACATGATTGGTGTCAACATTTCGACAAAGAAGGCAGAAGAGTTTGGTGGTTCAAATGGCCCTTTACGGGACACTGCCCTTGGGATCTCGGTTGTGACTTCCAAGATTGTTTGGAAGATCCAATTGAAGAGTATGATGAACACCACCAGCTTCACTGGAAAATATTTGGCCTCAACGAGCCCATGCAAAAATCCAAGAAAAAGGGGAAAACTACTGAAAAGCAGTTTCGAGCCAAATATGAAGACAAAGACGCTTCAATTGGTTCATTAAGCCGTCCAGGTAAATAAGAATTTCTAGTCAGTAATAAACCCCAAGAATGGAAAAAATTACCAGTAAAATTCACTCAAAGTTGGGGAGATAGTGAAATCACCCCAGAATCCAAAAAGCCACCTGAACCTAAAACTACATCAACCCAAAAGTCCACACACCCACAAATATTCATGATCAGCCCTTCAAGTTCCAGCCATACCCAAGATTTTCCTCCACTTCAACCTTTTGAAAAAAGAGGTATCAGTCATGCTCCAAAAATCCCCAAGAAAAACATTGTATTACCTTCTGGAGAAAAACCCACAACAAGTAACATCGAGGAAACAATGAACTGGCAATCAGAAAATTCCATCTTCCAAAATAAAGTGCTCAATAATATTGGCAACTCCATAAAAAAGGTTGCCCATGCACAAAACAAGTTAATGAGCAAAGTGGAAACTATTGAGTATAAGGTGGAGCAGACATCATCTCAGCATGTAGGACTAATCAAAGCCTTGGAGCTAAGATTGGAAAATTTACAATATGAGATTTGTCCGCCAGGAACTTCACTTTTCCTGTTCATCCAACAACAACAAAAAGAGATGATTTCACTCAAGGAACAAATCCAACTTTTGAGAAATGACCGCTTTGAGTCACAAGAAACCCCATTTTCCCCTTCAAAACCTACCTTCTACCCCATGTCAACCCAAGCATATTCCCCATAAAAAATGGACAAAACCTTTTCTACTTTTCCTACTACCTCATACAATCATATCTCTTTCATCCAACCCTTAAAAGAAGAACCTGAATTCGATATTGCAAAACGGGTTTGGGAAAGGAAAGATGCTCTTGTAGCAAAAAAAACAAACCAAGAAAAGGCGAGAACAAGGAGAAAGTTAAAAAGGGTCCAACCCTGAAAGTCTGATGATTTCTGGTCAGAAGATTTCGGACTTCGATGTTTCCCAGCCAATAAACATGTCAGAAGGAGATACTACATGGTCAGAATCTCTAAATTCCTCTAACGATGATACAATGGAAGATAGCTCTCAATCAAGCAATGATTCCATAGGAAACTCTTCTGAAGAAGATGATCCCCCGATATTTGTGAGCCAACCAAGAGACCCAGAAATATCTAAAGTAGAGGAGGATCAAAAAGTCATGACGGGTGAACCAATCCCAGAAAGAAGACAGGAACTCATGGCATCAAAACCAGTTGGAACTGGATTCCTCACTTTAACCTTAGACGACGTCAAAGTTTCAAAATGACCTCAAAGTATCCAAGACTTCTATACTTGGATGGTGACCAAAAATTTGGTGGAACGAGAAAACTAAATCATCATGTCAGAACTAACTTCACGGTTCTCAGGAATCCTTAGAGATTGGTGGAATTCACTTGGGATTGAAGACAAAAATACTTTTCTTACATCCCAAGATTTCACCTTCAACATCAAGATTCTACATGAAGTTTTCTGCGGAGATACTGACCAAATACAGGAGAAAATGCAAAGACAACTCTTCGAGATGAAGTTTGTGTCATTCGACAGAAATGACATTGACAGGCATTTTCAAGAAATGGCAAAGATATACTTTGAAATTGGCGGAGACATCAACCTGTGCATTTGTCTCTTCCCTTCCAAAGCTTTTGGCGAGCCGAACCATGACCATCATTGAAGAAAAGTTTCAATCAATAACAGTCCCGCAAGTCGGCTACATCAGGCAAGCTATATTCGTAGCTTTGGAGGATACTTGTATGAAGCGCTCAGCCCTAAAACAAATTATCCAGCACAACCCAGCGCTTGACAAAGCATGTCGCAGATCTGATCTGATCACTGGATCTGGATGTTCCTGCAAAACATCTAGATGATAGAATTGATTCAGAAGTTTCAGATGGCAGAGAATTTCAGATGGAAAATCAAGGTCAAAGAAACGCACAAAAGACTTTAGACGTAGAAGGCGAGGAAATTTTCACAAGAAAAACAGATGCTTTATTTGCCACAAGATTGGACACTTTGCAAAAAAATGTCCCCAATCAAGAAGATCTTTAAAACTCCTTCAAGAAATTGAAGATTATACTTGCATACATCTCGAAAAAGAGGAGGACCTTGAATCCATATTCTCTGTGGATGATGAACCTAGTGAAGAAACTCTATTCTCTCTGGATATCTATGAAGATCAAGGCAATGATCACTATCAAATTTCAAAACCAGAGATCGAAGCCCGAGAGGAGATCAACGCTCTCACAGTCATTCCTCAAGTAGAACTCAAAGTCTATTCGTCCAAATGGGATAGACCAATTCGAGTTATTGCTTTCATCGACACTGGAGCTACTTCCTCACTCTTAAATCCTTTTGTTCTCCCAGAAGATCAATGGGTGCCGCATTTTAAGGATTTCAACACTGCATCAAATGGAATCCTGACTACCACTGTCATCACAAAGCATCTGGTTACAATTGAGTTCTTTCCAGGACTGAAGTATAGAACAAGCTGATAAGGTCTGATGTACCAGGAAAAGATCTTATTGTTGGGTTCGACATTTACAGACAACTCAGAGATCAACTCCAGGTCAAGGATAACAGGATAGCTTTCAAGAAGCAGTTCGAACCTTATTCTGAGATTCCAAGGCTATTCCAAATCATCATTGATGGACAAATCAAAGAGATTGAGCAGAATCTCATTGAGCATTCATGTGTTGAATCCCACAAAGACTTCATGAAGAAAGGGAAAATCCCGTTATGGAAAAATGAAGAATGTTTTATTAAGCTCCCTTTCAAGAAGAATGAAAACATCAATCCAACAAAAGCAAGTCATTCAGGCATGAATCCAGATCATCTCCATCTTGCAAAGAAAGAATGTGAAGAACTTTTGGAATTTGATCTAATAGAGCCATCAGATTCACAATGGGCATGCGAAGCATTCTACGTCAACAAAAAAGTTGAGCAGAGAAGAGGAAACTCAGGTTAGTCATTAACTACCAGCCACTTAACCATTTCCTTCAAGATGATAAATTTCCTATCCCAAATAAACTCAATCTTTTCTCCCACCTAGTCAAGGCCAAATATTTTTCCAAGTTTGATTTATAATCTTGATTTTAGCAATTGGGAATCCACCCTGAAGAAAGACCTAAAACTGTTTTTTGCATCCCCGATCATCTCTTCCAATGGAAGGTTATGCCCGTCGGATTGAAAACTGCACCCTCCTTGTTCCAAAAAGCTATGATAAAAATATTCCAACCCATCCTCCATACCTCTTTGCTTACATTGATGACATCTTGCTATTCAGCTATACATTGGAGGAACATGTCAATTTGCTTCGTCAGTTTGAGGCATTGATAACACAATACGGGATCATGCTTTCAGTAAAAAAGATGGTTCTTTCCCAAAAAGAGATTGATTTTCTTGGAATGCATTTTATCCAAGGTGCATACACTCTAGGACCACATATATGTCAAGATCTACTCAAGTTTCCAAATACCAACCTCACAACAAAGCAGATCCAACAGTTCATGGGCATAGTAAATTATGTTAGATATTTCATCCCAAATATCTCTACATATATTTCTCCACTCACAGACATGCTCAAGAAAAATGCTCCATCATGGGGAAAGAAGCACGATGAAGCAGTCAGAGAAATAAAAGAGATTTCTAAAAATGTCAAATCCCTCTACATCCCTTCCGACGATAAGAAGATACTGCAAACTGATGCCAGCACTGAATATTGGAGTGTCGTTCTATTTGAAGAAAAAGATGGCTAGAGAAAAATACGCGGATATGCCAGCGGAAAGTTCAAAGAGGCCGAGCAAATTTCACCAATCTCTGAGGATTCCTGAGAACCGTGAAGTTACTTCTGACAGGATGATATACTTTTCTCGTTCCACCAAAGTTTTTGTAACCATCCAAGTATAGAAGTCTTGGATCCTTTGAGGCCATTTTGAAACTTTGACGTCGTCTAAGATGAAAGTGTGGAATCCAGTTCCAACTGGTTTTGACGCCATGGGTTCCTGTTCTTTCTGGGATTGGTTCACCAGTCATGCCTTCTTGGTCCTCCTCTAATTCAGATATTTCTTGGTCTCTTGGTTGGCTCACAAACATCGGGGGATCATCTTCTTCGGAAGAGTTTTCTGTGGAATCATTGCTTGATTGAGAGCTATCTTCCATTGTATCATCGTCAGAGGAATTTAGAGATTCTGACCATGTAGTATCTCCTTCTGACATGTTTCTTGGCTGGTAAAAATAGAAGTCCGGAATCTTTTGATCAGAAATCATCAGACTTTCAGGGTTGGACCCTTTTGAACTTTCTCCTTGGTCTCGCCTTTTCTTGGTTTGTTTTTTTGATGCAAGAGCATCTTTCTTTTCCCAAACCATTTTTGCAATATCGAATTCAGTTTCTTCTTTTAAGGGTTTGGTGAAAGAGATAAGATTGTATGCGATAGTAGGAAAAGTAGAAAAGGTGTTGTCCATTTTTGGTGGGGAATATGCTTGGGTTGGCATAAGGTAGAAGGTAGGTTTTGAAGGGAAAAGTGGGGTTTTTTGTGACTCAAAAAGCGGTCATTTCTCAAAAGTTGGATTTGTTCCTTGAGTGAAATCATCTTTTTTTGTTGTTGTTGGAAGAACTGGACAAAGTGAAGTTCCTGGCGGACAAATCTCATATTGTAAATTTTCCAATCTTAGCTCCAAGGCTTTGATTAGTCCTGCATTCTAAGATGATGTCTACTCCACCTTTTTCTCAATTGTTTCAACTTTGCTCATTAACTTGTTTTGTGCATGGTCAACATTTTTTATGGAGTTTCCAATATTGTTGAGCACTTTATTTTGGCAGATGGAATTTTCTGATTGCCAGTTCATTGTTGCCTCGATGTCACTTGTTGGGGGTTTTTCTCCAGAAGGTAATACAATGTTTTTCTTGGGGATTTTTGGAGCATGACTAATAACTTCTTTTTCAAAAGGTCGAAGTGGAGGAAAATCTTGGGTATGGCAGGAACTTGAATGGCTCATCATGAATATTTGTGGGTGTGTGGACTTTTGGGTTGATGCAGTTTTAGGTTCAGGTGGCTTTTTGGATTCTGGGGTGATTTTACTATCTCCCCAACTAATAGTGAATTTTTCTGGTAATTTTGGTCATTCTTGGGGTTTATAAATGACCAGAAATTCATATTTACCTGGACGGCTTAATGAAACAATTGAAGGGTCTTTGTTTTCATAATTGGCTCGAAACTGCTTTTCAGTAGTTTTCCCCTTTTTCTTGGATTTTTGCTTAGGCTTGTTCAGGCCAAATTTTTCCTAGTGACGCTGGTGGTGTTCATCATACTCTCCAATTGGATCTTCCAAACAATCTGGGCAGTCACAACCGAGATCCCAAGGGCAGTGTCCCGTAAAGGGGCATTTGAACCTCCCAACTCTTCTGCCTTCTTTGTCGAAAAGTTGACACCAGTCATGTTCTTCCATGATGCTTTGTTTATTCCAGAAGAATTCTTTGTCAGGGTCAGGCCATGTATCTCGTGTATCTTTGGGTTGGATCATTTGGCAAGAAAAGATGGTTTTAATGGGTTTTTTGAGATGGGAATGGTCAAAGCTTATGGAAACAATTTTATCATTTCTTTTGGTAAAAGTTGGCTCACCAGATTGTAGAGGTTCTTCTAGTTCCCTTAACCTTTCATAATTAGTGATCCAGGATTCAGGAAGAATTTGGACAAGCTCATCTGTGGAAATTTGTTTGGGTATTTTGTGCACATGGTATTTCCTTTCGTAGCATCAATATTCAAGAGTAAAGCATTTTCTTCTCCGAGAAGGCAAATATTCATGGCATGATTTTGGACTCGCCACGGTGTTTGGTGATGAAGAGTGGCTTGGATAGAATCTTTGGCTTGTGGGGCACCTTGAATTCGGACCTAGACTTTTAGGGCTTCGGTTAAGTATGGGTCATAAAGGGACATATTGAAATTTGGAAAGATGGTTATGAAAACAATCCCTGCATTCAAGTTAACTTCTGCAGTATCCAAATTTGCGTGTTGGTACTCCAAATATCTTGTGTCTAGAAGAGAAAGTCGAGCAACAACTGATTGACCTTTTCTTCCATGATAAGTCAGAGCAATTCGGATAGCACCAAAATGGATATGGGTAAAACCATGGTCTCTCCACTGTCTGGGAAAATCATCTTGAATTTGGAGGGTAATAAACTATTCCTCTCGAGTGTGAAGAATAGGATGTTAGTCATGTTTTGAGGCAGCAACATATTCCTTGACTCCTTTTGGTTTATATTTGACTAAGGAACGGATTTGGGTCCATGGTGCAAATGATTATTTGGCAAAAGCAGAGTAAGGGTTTATAAGGGGTAGTTTAGTTAAAGATACTTTCTGTTCATAGGGTAGGATATCTACTTCATGGAGATAATCATACTTTTTGGACAAAGTTTTATGTAGAGTAGGAGACATATTCATTTTTGCTAGGGAAGATGATGATGGAAACGACTCAGAAATATTTAGTAAATTGTTCCTCCCTCTGAAAGGATGGGTTGGCTCTGATACCACAGTATAAAGAACAGAGCAAAAGACTCCAAGAAAGCAAACTATATCATAGATACGAAAGTTTTCCTACAAAAGGGTTGACTATTGCCAAGCTGCACCAAAAGTTAATTTGAGAGAAAATACGAAGACAACTCTTCGAGATGAAGTGTGTGTCCTTCGACAGAAATGACATTGATAGGCATTTTCAAAAAATGGCAAAGATATACTTTGAAATTGGCGGAGACATCAACCTGAAACAAGCATTTATCTCTTCCCTTCCAAAGTTGTTGGCGAGCCGAACCATGACTCATTGAAGAAAATTTCAATCAATAACAGTCCCCACAAGTCGGCTAAATCAGGCAAGCTATATTCGTAGCTTTGGAGGATATTTGTACGAAGCGCTCAGCCCTAAAACAAATCATCCAGCACAACCCAGCGCTTGACAAAGCATGTCGCAGATCTAATCTGATCACTGGATCAGGATGTTCCTGCAAAACATCTAGACGACAGAGAGGATTCAGGAGTTTCAGATGGCCAAGAATTTCAGATTGAAAATCAAGGTCAAAGAAACGCACAAAATATTTCAGACGTAGAAGGCCAAGAAATTTTCACAAGAAAAATAGATGCTTTATTTGCCACAATATTGGACATTTTGCAAAAAACTTTCCCCAATCAAGAAGATATGTCAAACTTCTTCAAGAAATTGAAGATTATACTGGCATACATCTCGAAAAAGAGGAGGACCTAGAATCGATATTCTCTAAGGATGATGAACCTAGTGAAGAAACTCTATTCTCTCTGGATATCTACGAAGATCAAGGCAATGATCACTATCAAATTTCAAAACCAGAGATCGAAGCTCGAGAGGAGATCAACGCTCTCACAGTCGTTCCTCAAGTAGAACTCAAAGTCAATTCATCCAAATGGGATAGACCAATTCGAGTTATTGCTTTCATCGACACTGGGGCTGCTTCCTTACTCATAAATCCTATTGTTCTCCCGGAAGATCAATGGATGCCACACTTTATGGATTTCAACACTACATCAGATGGAATCCTTACAACCAATGTCATCACAAAGCATCCGGTTACAATTGAGTTCTTTCCAAGACTAAAGTACAGAACCAAGCTGATTGGGTCTGATGTACCAGGAAAAGATCTTATTGTTGGGTTCGACATTTACAGACAACTCAGGATCAACTCCAGATCAAGGCTAACGGGATAGCTTTCAAGAAGTAATTCAAACCTTATTCTGAGATTCCAAGGCTATTCCAAATCACCAATGATGATCAAATCAAAGAGATTGAGCAAACTCTAATTGAGCATTCATGTGCTGAATCCCACAAAGACTTCATGAAGAAAGGGAAAAGCCCATTATGGAAAAATGAAGAATTTTTCATTAAGCTCCCTTTCAAGAAGAATAAAAATATCAATCCAACAAAAGCAAGTCATTCAGGCATAAATCCAGATCATCTCCAGCTTGCAAAGAAAGAATGTGAAGAACTTTTTGAATTTGATCTAATAGAGCTATCAGATTCACAATGGGCATGCGAAGCATTCTACGTCAATAAAAGAGTAGAGTTGACAATAGGAAAACTCAGGTTAGTCATTAAATATCAGCCACTTAACCATTTCCTCCAAGATGATAAATTTCCTATCCCAAATAAACTCACTCTTTTCTCCCACCTAGCCAAGGCCAAATATTTTTCCAAGTTTGATTTAAAATCTGGATTTTGGCAATTGGGAATCCACCCTGAAGAAAGACCCAAAACTGGTTTTTGCATCCCCGATCATCACTTCCAATGGAAGGTCATGCCCTTCGAATTGAAAACTGCACCATCCTTGTTCCAAAAGCCATGATAAAAATATTCCAGCCCATCCTCCATACCTCTTTGGTTTACATTGACGACATCCTGCTATTCAGCTATACATTGGAGGAACATGTCAATTTGCTTCGTCAGTTTTGAGGCATTGATAACACAATACGGGATCATGCTTTCAGCAAAAAAGATGGTTCTTGCCCAAAAGGAGATTGAATTTCTTGGAATGCATTTTATCCAAGGTGCTTGCAGTCCAGGACCTCATATATGCCAAGAACTACTCAAGTTTCCAGATACCAACCTCACAACAAAGCAGATCCAACAGTTCTTGGGTATATTAAATTATGTGAGAGATTTAATCCCAAATATCTCTACATACATTTCTCCACTCACAGATATGCTCAAGAAAAATGCTCCATCATGGGGAAAGAAACAAGATGAAGCAGTCAGGGAAATAAATGAGATTTCTAAAAATATCAAGTCCCTCTACATCCATTCCGACTGTAAGAAGATACTGCAAACCGATGCAAGCAATGAATATTGGAGTGCCGTTCTATTTGAAGAAAAAGATGGCTAGAGAAAAATACGCGGATATGCCAGCGGGAAGTTCAAAGAGGCAGAGAAACATTACCACTCCACATTCAAGGAAATACTTGCAGTAAAAAATGGAATCAAGAAATTTAATTTTTTCTTGATTCACACAGAATTTCGGATAGAGATGGATATGAAGGGCTTCCCAAAGATGATCCAAATAAATGCAAAAATTATTCCCAATCCTCAAATTCTCAGATGGGCTCAATGTTTCTCCCCATACAAGTTCCAAGTCAGACACCTGAAAGGAGAGGATAATATTCTCACGAATTTTCTGTCTCGACCGGAAGAATTTTCAAAGAGATTTTCCTCGGCAAAGCTGAAGCCTAAGCAAAACCTAACCAATCACATCTTCATCTTCTCAAATGTATTAGGAACAAGTTCATTGAAGCTAATAGATCATCCACCGGAGTTGTTCAACCTCATGGATCCCTTTAATCCGTCAATTCTTACTGAGAGAAGAACTAATTATGAGCTTCATGTTTTTCGGCAACATGAAGGATCAATTCTCAAGCCATATGGGGTCAATCCAGAATATTTGTTCTGCCATATATTCATAGCTCAAGACAAGGATTTTCCACAAGAATTATTATGGTTTTTCTGGTACCTATGTCATCAGTACTACATCTTCATGGAATTCAAGTGCAAATTCTTCAAAGATTTTTACAACATTGAACCTTCTCTTAAAGTGTTTCTATTATGGTTCAAGCCTAGAAGATATTGGGTAAAATGTTTCAACGATTCCTACAATGCAAAGGTATTCATGTTGCATAGGCCAGTGACGATAATTAATGGAAAAGTCCAGGCACAAGCAGAAGCGTCATTCTGGGGGAAATTTCCCGTGTCTATCTTATCCATGGAAGAAGAATATAGTGAAGCACAAAGATTTATCTTGCAGCAAAACAGGTGCACCCCGAATGAAATATGGCCAAAAGATTAGGCAAGTTGGAATTATACCAACACTCATCCTCACTGGAAAAAAGTCCGAGAAGCAGCAAAAGAATATCAAACTCCGTATGAAATCATCCGGGAAAAAATTACTCAGGACATATCTAGATTAAGTTGAGGATCACATCCCACAATCCAAAGATTCAGGAACATGCCGAAAAAGAACCGTCAAGTTATAGGCGTTACTACACAAGATCTCTTAAAATATGCCTAGAAGACAAACCAAGAAGATCAATGGAAGACAATTATCTAAATCCCAGTTAATCCCACAATAATCCTCCAAGAAATCAAACTATATCATCTTTATACCGTGGTATTAGAGCCAGCCCATCCTTTCAGACGGAGGAACAGTTTACTAAATATGTCTGAGTGGTTTCCATCATCTTCTTCCCTAGAAAAAATGAATATGTATCCTACTCTATATAAAACTTTGTCCAAAAAAATATGATTACCTCTATGAAGTAGATATCCTACCCGATGAACAGATAGTATCTTCAACTGAACTACCCCTTATAAACCCTTACTCTGCTTTTGCCAAAAAATCATTTGCACCATGGACCCAAATCCGTTCATTAGTCCAAAATAAACCAAAAGGAGTCAAGGAATATGTTGCTTCCTTAAAACTTTACCAGCATCCTATTCTTCCCACTCGAGAGGAACATTTTATTACCCTCCAAAATCCAGATGATTTTCCCAGATAGTGGAGAGACCATGGTTTTACCCATATCCATTTTGGTGCAATCCGAATTGCTCTGACTTATCATGGAAGAAAAGGTCAACCGGCTGTTGCTTGACTTTCTCTTCTAGAAACACGATATTTGGAGTACCAAAATGCCAATTTGGGTACTGCAGAAGTTACCTTGAATGCAGGGATTGTTTTCATAACCATCTTTCCAAACTTCAATATGTCCCTTTATGACCCATACTTAACCAATGCCCTAAAAATCCAGGTCCAAATTCAAGGTTCCCCACAAGCCAAAGATTTTATCCAAGCCACTCTTCATCACCAAATAGCGTGGCGAGTCCAAAATCATGCCATGGATCTTTGCCTTCCCGGAGGAGAAAATGCTTTACTCGTGAATATTGATGCTACGAAAGGAAATACCATGTGCACCCAAATACCCAGACAAATTTCCAGAGATGAGCTTGTCAAAATGCTTCCTAATTCCTGGATCACAAACTATGAAAGGTTAAGGGAACCAGAAGAACCTCTACAATTTGGTGAGCCAACTTTTACCAAAAGAAAAGACAAAAATGTTTCCATAAGCTTTGACCATTCCCATCTCAAAAAACCCAATAAAACCATCTTTTCTTGCCAAATGATCCAACCCAAAGATACACGAGATACATGGCCTAACCCTGACAGGGAATTCTTCTGGAATAAACAAAGAATCATGGAAGAACATGACTGGTGTCAGCATTTCAACAAAGAGGGCAGAAGAGTTTGGTGGTTCAAATGCCCCTTTACGGGACACTTCCCTTGGGATTTCGGTTGTGACTGCCATGATTGTTTGGAAGATCCAATTGGAGAGTATGATGAACACTACCAGCATCACTGGGAAAAATTTGGCCTCAACAAGCCCAAGCAAAAAACCAAGAAAAAGGGGAAAACTACTGAAAAGCAGTTTCGAGCCAAATATGAAAACAAAGACCCTTCAATTGGTTCATTAAGCCATTAATTTAAATATGAATTTTTGGTCAGTTATAAACCCCAAGAATGGCCAAAATTACCAGAAAAATTCACTCCAAGTTGGGAAGATAGTGAAATCACCCCAGAATCCAAAAAGCCACATGAACCTAAAACTGCATCAACCCAAAAGTCCACACACCCACAAATATTCATGATGAGCCCTTAAAATTCCAGCCATACCCAAGATTTTCCTCCACTTCAACCTTTTGAAAAAGAAGGTATCAGGCATGCTCCAAAAATCCCCAAGAAAAACATAGTATTACCTTCTGGAGAAAAACCCCCAACAAGTGACATCGAGGCAACAATGAACTGGCAATCAGAAAATTCCATCTTCCAAAGTAAAGTGCTCAACAATATTGGCAATTCCATAAAAAACATTGCCCATGCGCAAAACAAGTTAATGAGCAAAGTGGAAACAATTGAGAAAAAGGTGGAGCAGACATCATCTCAGCATGCAAGACTAACCAAAGTCTTGGAGCTTAGATTGGAAAATTTACAATATGAGATTTGTCCTCCAGGAACATCACTTTTCCAGTTCTTCCAACAACAACAAAAGAGATGATTTCACTCAAGGAACCAATCCAACTTTTGAGAAATGACCGCTTTGAATCACAAAAAAAACCCATTTTTCCCTTCGAAACCTACCTTCTACCCCATGTCAACCCAAGCATATTCCCCACCAAAAATGGACAACACCTTTTCTACTTTTCCTACTACCTCATACAATCCTATCTGTTTAACCAACCCTTAAAAGAAGAACCTGAATTCGATATTGCAAAAATGGTTTGGGAAAAGAAAGATGCTCTAGCATCAAAAAACAAACCAAGAAAAGGTGAGACCAAGAGAAAGTTCAAAATGGTCCAACCCTGAAAGTCTTATGATTTCTGATCAGCAGATTTCAGACTTCTATGTTTCCCAGCCTAGAAACATGTCAAAAAGAGATACTACATGGTCAGAATCTCTAAATTCCTCTGACGATGATATAATGGAAGATAGCTCTCAATCAAGCAATGATTCCCAAGAAAACTCTTCTGAAGAAGATGATCCCCCGATATTTGTGAGCCAACCAAGAGACCCAGAAATATCTGAAGTAGAGGAGGATCAAGATGGCATGACGGGTGAACCAATCCCAAAAAGAAGATAGGAACCCATGGCGTCAAAACCAGTTGGAACTGGATTCTACACTTTCACCTTAGACGACGTCAAAGTTTCAAATTGGCCTCAAAGGGTCCAAGACTTCTATACTTGGATGGTGACAAGGAATTTGGTGGAGCGAGAAAAGTATATCATCCTGTCAGAACTAACTTCACGGTTCTCAGGAATCCTCAAAGATTGGTGGAATTCACTTGAAATTCAATACAAAAATACTTTTCTTACATCTCAGGATTTCGCCTTCAACATCAAGATTCTACATGAAGTTTTCTGCAGAGATACTAGCCAAAGACAGGAGCAAATGCGAAGACAACTCTTTGATATGAAGTGTGTGTCATTCGATAGAAATGACATTGACAGGCATTTTCAAAAAATGGCAAAGATATACTTTGAAATTGGCGGAGACATCAACCTGAAACAAGCATTTGTCCCTTCCCTTCCAAAGTTGTTGGCGAGCCGAACCATGACCATCATTGATGAAAAGTTTCAATCAATAAAAGTTCCACAAGTCAGCTACATCAGGCAAGCCATATTCGTAGCATTGGAGGATATTTGTACAAAGCGCTCAGCCCTAAAACAAATCATCCAGCACAACCCAGTGCTTGACAAAGCATGTCGCAGATCTGATCTGATCACTGGATCAGGATGTTCCTGCAAAACATCTAGACGACATAAAGGATTTAGGAGTTTCAAATGGCCAAGAATTTCATATGGAAAATCAAGGTCCAAGAAACACACAAAATATTCCAGACGTAGTAGGCTAGGAAATTTTCACAAGAAAAATAGATGCTCTATTTTCCACAAGATTGGACATTTTGCAAAAGAAGATCTGTCAAAATCCTTCAAGAAATTGAAGATTATACTGGCATACATCTCAAAAAAGAGGAGGACCTTGAATCCATATTCTCTGTGGATGAAGAACCTAGTGAAGAAACTCTATTCTCTCTTGGATATCTATGAAGATCAAGGTAATGAACACTATCAAATTTTAGAACAAGAGATCAAAGCCCGAGAGGATATCAACGCTCTCACAGTCGTTCCTCAAGTAGAACTCAAAGTCTATTCGTCCAAATGGGATAGACCAATTCAAGTTATTGCTTTCATCGACATTGGAGCTGCTTCCTCACTCATAAATCCTGCTGTTCTCCCAGAAGATCACTGGATGCAGCACATTAAGGATTTCAACACTGCATCAAATAGAATCCTTACTACTAGTGTCATCACAAAGCATCGGGTTACAATTGAGTTCTTTCCAGGACTGAAGTGCAGAACCAAGCTGATAGGGTCTGATGTACCAGGAAAAGATCTTATTGTTGGGTTTGACATTTACAGACAACTCAGAGATCAACTCCATATCAACGCTAACGGGATAGCTTTCAAGAAGCAGTTCAACCCGTATACTGAGATTCCAAGGCTATTCCAAATCACCAATGATGAACAAATCAAAGAGACTGAGCAAAATCTCATTGAGCATTCATGTGCTGAATCCCACAAAGACTTCATGAAGAAAGGGAAAAGCCCGTTATGGAAAATGAAGAATTTTTCATTAAGCTCCCTTTCAAGAAGAATGAAAACATCAATCCAACAAAAGCAAGTCATTCGGGCATGAATCCAGATCATCTCCATCTTGCAAAGAAAGAATGTGAAGAACTTTTGGAATTTGATCTAATAGAGCCATCAGATTCACAATGGGCATGCGAAGCATTCTACGTCAACAAAATAGCTGAGCAGACAAGAGAAAAACCCAGGTTTGTCATTAACTACCAGCCACTTAACCATTACCTCCAAGATGATAAATTTCCTATCCTAAATAAACTCACTCTTTTCTCCCACCTAGCCAAGGCCAAATATTTTTCCAAGTTTGATTTAAAATCTGGATTTGGCAATTGAGAATCCACCCTGAAGAAAGACCCAAAACTGGTTATTGCATCCCCGATCATCACTTCCAATGGAAGGTCATGCCCTTCAGATTGAAAATTGCACCCTCCTTGTTCCAAAAAGTTATGATAAAAATATTCCATCCCATCCTCCATACCTTTTTGGTTTACATTAATGACATCCTGCTATTCAGCTATACATTGGAGGAACATGTGAATTTTCTTCGTCAGTTTGAGCCATTGATAACACAATACGGAATCATGCTTTCAGCAAAAAATATGGTTCTTTCCCAAAAGGAGATTTATTTTCTTGGAATGCATTTTATCCAAGGTGCATACAGTCCAGGACCACATATATGTCAAGAACTACTCAAGTTTCTAGATACCAACCTCGCAACAAAACAGATCCCACAATTTTTGGGCATAGTAAATTATGTGAGAGATTTTATCCCAAATATCTCTACATATATTTCTCCACTCACTGGCATGCTCAAGAAAAATGCTCCATCATGGGGAAAGAAGCAAGATGAAGCAGTCAGAGAAATAAAGGAGATTTCTAAAAATGTCAAGTCCCTCTACATCCCTTCCGACGGTAAGAAGATACTGCAAATTGATGCCAGCAATGAATATTGGAGTACCGTTCTATTTGGAGAAAAAGATGGCCAGAGAAAAATATGCGGATATTCCAGAAGAAAGTTCAAAGAGGCCGAGCAAAATTACCACTCCACCTTCAAAGAAATTCTTGCAGTTAAAAATGGAATCAAGAAATTTAATTTTTTCTTGATTCACACAGAATTTCTGATAGAGATGGATATGAAGGCCTTCCCAAAGATGATCCAGATAAATGCAAAAATTATTCCCAATCCTCAAATTCTCATATGGGATCAATGGTTCTCTCCCTACAAGTTCTAAGTCAGACACCTGAAAGGAAAGGATAATATTCTCGCGGGTTTTCTGTCTCGACCGGAAGAATTTTCAAAGAGATTCTCCTCGGCAAAGCTGAAGCCTAAGAAAAACCTAACCAATCACATCTTCATGTTCTCAAATGTATCAGGAACAAGTTCGTTGAAGCCAACAGATCATCCACCGGAGTTGTTCAACCTCATG
Organism: Nicotiana undulata; assembly: GCA_005239495.1. NCBI lineage: Eukaryota > Viridiplantae > Streptophyta > Magnoliopsida > Solanales > Solanaceae > Nicotiana > Nicotiana undulata. The sequence continues at coordinate 30,143 of ML265144.1, read as the reverse complement.
GATCCCTTTGATCCGTCAATTCTTATTGAAAGAAGAACTTATTATAAGCTTCAAGTTTTCCGGCGACATGGAGGATAAATTCTCAAGACATATGGGGTCAATCCACAATATCTGTTCTGCCATATATTCATTGCTCAAGCCATGGATTTTCCACAAGAATTATTATGGTTTTTCTGGTACATATGTCATCAGTACTACATCTTCGTGGAATTCAAGTGCAATGTCTTCAAAGATTTTGACAATATTGAACCAGCTCTTAAAGTTTTTCTATTATGGTTCAAGCCTAGAAGATATTGGATAAAATGTTTCAACAATTCCTACAATGCAAAGGTATTCATGTTTCATAGGACAGTGAAGATTATTAATGGAAAAGTCCAGGCACAAGCAGAAGCGTCATTCTGGTGGAAATTCTCGTATCTATCTTATACATGGAAGAAAATACGGTGAAGCACAAAGAATTATCTTCCAGCAAAACAGGTGCATCCCGAAAGAAATATGGCCAAAAGGGGCAATTTGGAATTATACCAACACTCATCCTCACTAGGAAAAAGTCCGAGAAGCAGCAAAAGAATATCAAACTCTGTATGAAATCATCCGGGAAAAAATCACTCAGGACATCTCCAGAATAAGGTTGAGGATCATATCCCACAATCCAAAGATTCAGGAACATGCCGAAAAAGAACTGTCGAGTTCTAGGCGTTACTAAACAAGATCTCTGAAAAGATGCCTAGAAGACAAACCAAAAAGATCAATGGAAGACAATTATCTAAATCCCTATTAATCCCACCATAATCCTCCATTTCCTACCAAAAACCCCTAAAAACATCTACCCATGCCAAGACAAAATTTCACATCCTTCCAAACCAGTTGGGTCCCACTTTCACATGCTTTCACATGCCTGCACATGCTTCATCACATGCAGCACACTATTTTCACATGCTTTCACATTCTCCCACAACCTTTCACATACTAAACAATGTATATTTCACCCCTGTCACATGTTTCTAGGAGCTTTTTATTTGTTTTGCCTAAGGTCCTTCACATGTAAAAAAGGACCCACTTGTAGATAAGTTTGCCATGTAAGATAAGTTTATTTTAATGTAAGTTTGTCTTGTAATAACCTCCTAGTCATATATAAAAGAGGCCTTGTAGTAGTTGTAAGATCATCTTGCAGTCATCTTGTAAACTATCTTGTATCCTTTGTGATATACTACATATGAGTTCTTTCTAAATTTCCCTCTTGTTCTTTCTTTCGAATGGATGGAAAGGCCGGTCCATGTATGAAAATAGAGTAATAATACTCTATGAAAGTTAGCTTGTTGTAGTACGAAAGTTTTCTGAGTTATAAGAGTTGGGTTGATTGTAGTAATAGTTTTCTAAGTTGTGTAGCTTGGCAAGCCGTCCCTTCTGGGTTGTTGAAGCCAGCCCCTTTGGTAGGAAAACTTTTGAGACTATAAGAAAATTAACTGTTAGTGCAGCTTGGCAATAGCCAACCCTTTTGTAGGAAAACTTTCGTATCTTTGGGTGATGCCACTTTGAGGGAGAATACACTCGAGGAACTTCCAGGGGCACACTTGTGAATTTTTTTTTTATCATATCATGAGTGGCTAAAACCCATAGTCCTGGGGTTTTTATCTAGCCATGAATATTGTTGTTTGACGTTGACTTATCCTCGATTATAATTCACTAGTATATGGTTGTTTCTTCAATTTTGTGATTAATTGTTTAATTGTCTGGCCAACAGTTAGGTTCTATGTACTATCTATGATATGCTTGGGAAAGCTACGTCAAAAATTAATAAGACTTGAAGAGGGCATGTGTTACATCCCGTACTTTAATATTAGGATAAGTCGTAATAATCCATATGTCTTGAAGGGATTAAGACCCCGTAAGTTTACCAATCTTGACACGTTAGATATTATATTAGTGTGGTATTTTTTTTTAAGTGGAGTATATTAGTAAAAGTTTAATAAGTATAATTTTGAATAGTTATCATTATTACTATTTTCCGATATGGTAAATTATACACGTAATATGAGAATGTTTCTGAGATTTTCTTTATTGTAAAGATAGAAATTTGTTTTTCACAAGAAAAGAAGGTTATCTTTTCTACCATTTTAAGAATTAAGCGTACGAAAAATTTGTACTCTTAATATGAGATTAGGAAAATTAGAAGCTTAGAAGATATATGTATTTTTACATGGATGTTTTAAATATCAACGTATGTATTTATTTTATATGGTACCGCATAACCATGATAGTAGGGTACATAAAGTGTGTTAAAAGTAAGTATTATTTTAAGTTATTTGAGATAATTTTAATTGTGCGGGTAATTGATTAATTATTGGGTAATTAATTAAAGAGTGGGATAAGATTTAACCACTCCTCCAACGTGAAAATCATCCCTTCACTTTAATTGACTAGGCATTAAAGATTGCAAGGTGTCACACTTTGAGAAAGAATTGTGACATTGTGATGACCCAAAAGGTCATCCTATGTAAATTTAATTATGACTGTGTTCTGAGGCCCCAAAATCCTCCGTTAATCTCACCTCGATGTGTGTGCGCAGCCCGGGCGCGTAGCTGGGAAGCCTTTATGTGGAAACTTGGTAAAGAGTTGAATTTATGATAACTAATTGAATAAAGTCGACTTTGGCCAACATTTTTGGTAAAAGGACCCGGACCCGTGATTTGACGGTCCCGGAGGATCCGTAGGGAAATATGGGACTTGGGCGTATGCCCGTAATCATATTCCGAGGTCCCAAGTCCGAGAAATGAATTTTTAAAGAAACTTATTTTCTGAAAATAATAAAGGCTTATGAAAATGAACCTCAATGTGAAACCTGTATTGTCGGGGCGTATTATAGTACCGGAGCCCGGAACAGGTTCAATATGTGTTATTTGAGTTATCTGTGAAATTTGGTAAGGAACGGACTTGATTTGACGTGTTTCGGATCAAAAATGGGAAATTGAGGGCTAATGAAGTTATAAGGATTTCCTTAAATTTGAGATTTGGTTTGGAGCATGATTTTATGTTATCGAGGTCCAAATGTGATTCCGAGATCGGGAATAGTCCCGTTATGGCATTTATGACTTGTCTGCAAAATTTGATGTCATTCCGAGTTATATAGGTTGGTCCGGCGCATTGTTATAGAATCAAGAACTTCAAGTTTCTTAAGTTAGGATTTTAGGGGTTTTGGGATGTGATTTTGAGATTTGGCATTGTTTTGGGTGTTCCGAAGGCTCGAGCGAGTCTGTATTATGATTTAGGACTTGTTGGTATATTTGGACAGGGGCTCGGGTGGGCCCAGGTGCATTCCGGACACCCAACGGGGCTAAAAACTAGCTAGAACAACTGCTGGTGCAGCTGTTGCTGGTGTGACCGCAGGTGCGGTTGCCCAGCCGCAGGTGCGGGACCGCTCCTGCGGTCCCAGCATCGCAGGTGCGGAGGTTCCACATGTGCGGTTCCTTTTCCGTAGGAGCGGAGCCGCATGTGCGGTCTCCAGCTCCCAGGTGTGACCCACAGCCTGCCTTGCCATTTTTCGCAGGTGCGACCCACAGCCTGCCTTGCCATTTTGCGCAAGTGCGATCCTTTTCTCGCCGCTGCGGGACCACTGGTGCGGTCCCAAGGACGCAGGTGCGGAACCCCTGTAGGCCAGACTCTATTTAAATGCAAAAACTCGGGATTTCTTCATTCCCTTAATACCAAAAACTCCATTAGAGACTTGTGAGCTTGGGAAGAACACACCACGACCTAGCTACTATTAAGGTAAGTTAATTCCTTCCTAATACTACTTTCATGCATGAATAGTTAGCGGGATTACCTACTAAAATAATGGAAAAATCAAGAATTGGGTAGTAAATTTAGGGTTCTTGAGAAATTCGCGTATTGTCCGTTTAATGTTATGAATTCAAGTAGAAACTTCATATTAATGATCCTTAGGCTATGGGTGGGTGATTCCTTCGAGAATTTTCGTGATTCGAGCGTGCGGGCCCGGGGTCGAATTTTGGTATTTTTGGAAGAATGATAGAAAATGTATAATTAGGCTTTGGAATTGGTTTATTGAGTAATTATTGATGTTAATAAATCAATTATGTCTAGATATTATCGATTGGAAGTTGGATTCGAGAGGAAAGGTTGTGATTGAGGCTTGACTTGCATTTTGGAGCCGAGGTAAGTGTTTGGCCTAACCTTAGCTTGAGGGATTAGGTATAGAGTCTTATTTACTATGTGTAATTCATGTCCAACATATAAGTGAGGTGACGAGTACCTATATGTTGCGGTCAAGCATGCCCGTGAGTCATTTGTGATGAATTGTACCGTGTTCTTGATATTCTCTGTACTATGAATAATCAGTGATTAGAAGTATTACATTTATGTTGTTTCATGACGTGGGAAATTATTGATTAATTGTTCAGTTGAGGCTCTTACTGTTGAAATTACACTTCTGAGCGAGTTTGGTTATAGCTGAGTCCCTTGCCGGGACGATAGAATTTTATTGAGTATTTCCGTACACTTGGGATTTCTTATTGTTAGTTTCACATTATATTGTTATTTTTATACTATTTATCGCACGAGGGGACATGTTGTGCTAATTGTTTATTATTTATCGCACGAGGGGACATGCCGTGCTGATTGTTTATTATTTATCGCACGAGGGGACATGTCGTGTTGATTATTTATGACTTATTGCACGAGGGGACATGCCGTGCTGATTGTTTATTATTTATCGCACGAGGGGACATGTCGTGTTGATTATTTATGACTTATCGCACGAGGGGACATGCCGTGCTGATTGTTTATTATTTATCGCACAAGGGGACATGTCGTGCTGATTATTTATTATTTATCGCACGAGGGGACATGTCGTGCTGATTGTTTATTATTCATTGCACGAGGGGACATTCTGTGCCGAGTGATTGTGAGACTATGCATGAGGGGACATGTCGTGCATGTTGTTGTTCATTACTTGTTCTGAGATGTTAAATTCTTGCTTATACTTTCACATTTCAGTTATCACCCTATTCTTTTGTGCTAGTAATTGTTGCCCCTTTTACCCCCAGCATGTTCTCCCCCCATCTGCTTTTACTTGTTTATTTCCGTCGATATTTTCCTGTTATTATATAGAATTGCACAGGTACATATATCGTTGTCGGTCCTAGCCTCATCACTACTTCGCCGAGGTTAGGCTCGACACTTACTCAGTACATGGGGTCGGTTGTACTGATGCTACACCTGAACTTCTTTATGTTGTGCAGACTTCGCAGCCGGACCCGTTGGGCACTGACGGAGGGAGCATTCCATCAGTTCACTAAGGAGACCTCGAGGTAGACCCGCATACGTTCGTGGACCTTGGCGTCACCTTCTACCCTTCTCTTTCAGTTCTGTCTTATTTTATAGTTTCAGAGACAGTCATATGTACTTATTTTCATACCATTGTATTCAGTAATCCCATAGACAGTTCGTGAGTATATTACACCAGTTCTGGGATATGTATATGGGTTTTATTACGAAGTTGCTATATTATTTTGAATTTTGTTAACCTTCATATTGTTGACCATCGATGCCTTAGTTATCTTGTTTATTTTAGTTGTTAATGAGTTTATTTGGTTCAAACGTTGGCTTGTCTAGCGGGTTCAACGTTAGGCGCCATCACGGCCTGAAGGTGGGATTTTGGATCGTGACAAGTTGGTATCAGAGTCCTAGGTTGCTTAGGTCTCACAACTCACAGACAAACTTGGTAGAGTCTGAGGGATTAGTACGGAGACGTCTGTACTTATCCCCAGAGGCTGCAAAGTTAGGAATAACTTCATATCTTTCATTCTCTGTCGTGCCATATGAATTCTAAACACTAATTGAGTCTCTACTCTACTCTCTCGCAGATGGCGGGGACGCGTGCTTCCTCATCGACTGATCAGCAGCCTGATCTTCGGAACATGGGCGTTGTGGAGTCCAACGGAGTTGACTTTGCTACATTTTGTCTTTCGGGTTCCGCTAAGACTTGGTGGAGAGACTATTGCTTGACCAGGCCAACTGGGTCTGTACCTTTGACTTGGGCTCAGTTCTTCGAGTTATTCTTGGGGAAGTTTCTTCCAGTTACTCAGCGAGAGGATCTTTGGAGGCGGTTTAAGCACCTCCAGCAGGGATCTATGTCTGTCACTCAGTACGATACCAGGTTCATCACTCTAGCCAGGCATGCACTTATGATACTTCCCACTGATCGGGAGAGGGTTCGGAGATTTATTGAGGGTCTAGCTCAGCCTATCAGACTTCAGATGGCCAGGGAGATGGGTACTTATATCTCCTTCCAGGATGCAGCTGATGTGGCCAGACGCATTGAGATGGTATTATATAGGATGGTGGTTAGGGGTTTGACAAGAGACCTCGTCATTTCGACCATTTCAGTGGTGCCTCATCTGGAGGCAGAGATTCCTTTGGCAGAGGCCATCCCCCTAAGCCTTATCAGTCAGCACTCCAGGCATCCCACAGTGCATCATCAACTCCCATCAGTGCACCGCCGATTCAGAGTCTTCAGGGTGGTCATTTTGGTCGTTAGGGACAGTTCCAGGGTCAGTATTCTTAGTAGCCGAAGACTTGCTACACTTGCGGTGGTATGGGGCATATTTCCAGGTTTTGCCCCCGAGGTTTTGGTGGTTCTCAGTATCAGGGTTCCCGTGCCATGGTTCCCGCATCAAGTGCACCCTCGCCCCCTCAGCCATCTAGGGGTGGTCGTGGTGCTAGAGGTGGAGGTCAGACTCATAGAGGTGGAGGGCAGGTCATGAGAGGTAGGGTTCAGCCCGTAGCAGGTAGACCCAGAGATGTACAGGTTGGAGGGGCTCCGCCCCGATGCTATGCTATTCCGTCTAGGCCTGGGGCTGAGGCCTCTAACGCAGTTATCACAGGTACGGTATCAGTTTGCAGTCGAGATGCTTTGGTATTATTCGATCTGGGTTCTACTTTCTCTTATGTGTCCTCATATTTTGTCCCTTATTTGAGCATGTCCCGTGATTCCCTGAGTGCTCCTGTATATATGTCTACCCCAGTGGGTGATTCTATTGTGGTAGATCGAGTCTACCGTGCATGCTTAGTAGTTATTGGTGGTATGGAGACTCAGGTTGATCCTTTGCCTCTTGATATGGTGGACTTTTATGTTATATTGGGGATGGATTGGCTATCTCCCTATCATGCTATTCTAGACTGTCATGCCAAGACAGTGACCTTAGCATTACCAAGAGTACCTCGTTTGGAGTGGAGAGGGACTCCTAGTAATTCTTCTGGCAGAGTTATTTCTTATATGAAGGTTCGGCGTATGGTCGAGAAGGGTTGTTTGGCCTATTTGGCCTATGTTCGTGATGCTAGTGCTGAGGTTCCTTCTATGGAGTCTGTACATGTGGTTCGTGAGTTCCTAAATGTTTTCCTTGCTGACCTTCCTGGTATGCAGCCCGACAGGGATATTAACTTTTGTATCGAGGTGGCTCAGGGCACTCAGCCCATTTCTATTCCGTCGTATCGTATGGCCCCGCCAGAGTTGAAGGAATTGAAGGAGCAGTTGCAGGATTTGTTGGATAAAGGCTTCATTAGGCCTAGTGTTTCTCCTTGGGGTGCTCCAGTGTTGTTCGTCAAGAAGAAAGATGGATCAATGAGGATGTGTATTGACTACCGGTAGCTGAATAAGGTTACTATCAAGAATAAGTATCCTTTGCCGAGGATTGATGATCTATTTGACCAGCTTCAGGGTGCTACAGTGTTTTCCAAGATAGACTTGAGATCTGGTTACCATCAGCTGAGGATTAGGGCGTCTGATGTACCTAAGACGGCATTTCGTACTCGTTATGGGCATTATGAGTTCTTGGTGATGTCATTCGGATTGACAAATGCCCCCGCTGCTTTTATGGAGTTGATGAACCGAGTGTTCAGGCCTTATTTGGACTCCTTCGTTACTGTTTTCATTGACGATATATTGATATACTCTCGCATCCGAGAGGAGCATGAGTAGCACCTTAGAGTCGTCCTCCAGACTCTGAGGGATAGTCAGTTGTATGCTAAATTTTCTAAGTGTGAGTTCTGGTTGATTTCAGTGGCATTTCTGGGCCATATTGTGTCGGCAGAGGGTATTCAAGTGGATCACAAGAAGATTTCGGCAGTCAGAGATTGGCCTAGGCCCACTTCAGCTACAGAGATTCGGAGTTTCTTGGGCTTAGCAGGTTATTATCGCCGATTTGTGGAAGGCTTTTCATCTATCGCAGCCCCGATGACGAGGTTGACCCAGAAGTGTGCCCAGTTCAGGTGGTCGGATGAGTGTGAGGCGAGCTTTCAGAAGCGCAAGATGGCCTTGACCACGACACCAGTGTTAGTTTTGCCCACAGGTTCAGGACCGTATACCGTGTATTGTGAAGCGTCACGGGGTGGGCTTGGTGCAGTGTTGAGGCAGGATGGCAAAGTTATAGCCTATGCTTCTCGTCAGTTGAAGATTCATGAGAAGAACTATCCAGTTCATGATCTGGAGCTTGCAGCCATTGTTCATGCATTGAAGATTTGGAGGCATTACTTGTATGGTGTGCCTTGTGAAGTGTTTACGGATCATAAGAGTTTACAGTATCTATTCAGGCAAAAGGAGTTGAACATGAGGCAGAGAAGGTGGTTAGAGTTACTGAAGGATTATGATATTACCATTTTTATCATCCGGGGAAGGCCAGTGTGGTGGTTGATGCTTTGAGCCGGAAGTCAGTCAGTATGGGCAGTCTAGCTTATTTATCAGTCGGAGAGCGACCTCTTGCGTTGGATGTTCAGGCTTTAGCCAACCGATTTGTGAGGTTCAAGGTTTTTGAGATTGGCAGTGTGTTGGCCCATACCGTGGCCCGTTCTTCATTGTATGACCATATTCAGGCCAGACAGTATGATGATCGTCATTTATGTGTTCTTAGAGATACAATCCGGCACGGAGGTGCCATACATGTTACAGTTGATGATGAGGGAGTTTTGCGGATGCAAGGCCGTATTTGTGTACCTGATGTTGATGGTATTTGTGAGTTGATACTACAGGAGGCCCATAGTTCCAGGTATTCCATTCATCCGGGCGCCGCAAAGATGTACCAGGACTTGCGGCAGCATTATTGGTGGCGGAGGATGAAGAAGGATATTGTAGCTTATGTAGCTCGGTGCTTGAACTGTCAGCTGGTTAAGTATGAGCACCAGAGACCCGGTGGTTTGATGCAGCAGATTCAGCTTCCTGAGTGGAAGGGGAAGCATGTTACCATGGACTTTGTAGTTGGACTCCCACGGACTCAGAGGTTGTTTGATGCAATTTGGGTTGTGGTTGATAGGCTGACCAAGTCAGCGCACTTCATTCCGGTATCAATTTCATATTCAGGGAGAAGTTGGCAAAGATATATATGAGAGATATTGTTCGATTGCATGGTGTGCCCTTATCCATTATATCAGACAGGGGTACTCAGTTTACCTCCCACTTCTGGAGAGTATTTCAGCGAGAGTTGGGCAAGCAGATTGATTTGAGCACAGCATTTCATCCTCAGACGGACGGTCAGTCCGAGCGTCCTATTCAGATTTTGGAGGATATGTTGCGGGCTTGTGTTATTGATTTTGGTGGTTTATAGGACCAGTTCTTGCCTTTAACTGAGTTTGCCTACACCAACAGCTACCAGTCGAGCATTCAGATGGCTTCGTATAAGGCGTTGTATGGTAGACGGTGTCGCTCTCCAGTCGGATGGTTTGAGCCAGGAGAGGCCAGATTGTTGGGTTCTGAGTTAGTCCAGGATGCCTTGGACAAGGTGAAGATTATTCAGGATAGACTTCGTACAGCTCAGTCCAGGCAGAAGAGTTATACGGATCGCAAAGTTTGAGATTTGGCATTTATGGTAGGAGACCGGGTATTCCTTCGAGTGTCGCATATGAAGGGCTTGATGAGGTTTGGGAATAAGGGCAAGTTGAGCCCTAGGTACATTGGTCCATTCGAGATTTTGGATAAGGTGGGAGAGGTGGCCTACAGACTTGCCTTGCCACCTAGTTTGTCAGCCATGCACCCGGTGTTTCATGTGTCTATGCTCCGGAGGTATATTGCGGATCCATCTCATGTACTTGACTTCAGCGGTGTTCAGTTGGACAAGGATTTGTCTTACGAGGACGAGCCGGTAGCCATATTGGCTCGGCAGGTTCGTCAGTTAAGATCGAAGAGTTATCTTTCGGTTCGTGTTCAGTGGAGAGGTCAGCCTGTTGAGGCAGCGACCTGGGAGTCCGAGTCCGATATGCGGAGCTGATATCCCCATCTTTTCCCCGATTCAGGTACCTTTCAATGTCCGTTCGAGGATGAACGTTTGTTTTAGAGGTGGAGATTGTGATGACCCAAAAGGTCATCCTATGTAAATTTGATTATGATTGTGTTTCGAGGCCCGAAAAGCCTCCATTAATGTCACCTTGATGTGCGTGCGCAACTCGGGCACGTAGCCGGGAAGCCTTTATGAGGAAACTTGACAAAGAGTTGAATTTATGATAATTAATTGAATAAAGTTGACTTTGGCCAACAATTTTGGTAAACGGACCCGGACCCGTGATTTGACGGCCCCAGAGGGACCGTAAGGAAATATGGGACGTGGGCGTATTCCCGGAATCGAATTCTGAGGTCCCAAGTCCGAGAAATGAATTTTTAAAGAAAATTGTTTTCTAAAAATAATAAAGGCTTATGAAAATGAACCTAGATGTGAAACCTGTGTTGCCGGGCCCGTATTATGGTACCGGAGCCCGGAACAGGTTCAATATATGTTATTTGAGTTATCTGTGAAATTTGGTAAGGAAAGGACTTGATTTGACGTGTTTCAGATCAAAATTAGGAAATTGAGGGCTAATGAAGTTATAAGGATTTCCTTAAATTTGAGATTTGGTTTGGAGCGTGATTTTATGTTATCGAGGTCCGAATTTGATTCCGAGACCGGGAATAGTTTCGTTATGTCATTTATGACTTGTCTGCAAAATTTGATTTCATTCCGAGTTGTATAAGTCGGTCCGGCGCATTGTTATAGAATCAAGAACTTGAAGTTTCTTAAGTTAGGATTTTAGGGGTTTTGGGATGTGATTTTGAGATTTAGCGTTGTTTTGGGTGTTCCGAAGGCTCGAGCGAGTCCGTATTATGATTTAGGACTTGTTGGTATATTTGGACAGGGGCTCGGGTGGGCCCAGGTGCCTTCCGGACACCCAATGGGGCTAAAAACCAGCTAGAACAACTGTTGGTGCAGCTGTTGCTGGTGTTACCGCAGGTGCGGTTGCCCACTCGTAGGTGTGGGACCGCTCATGCGGTCCCAGCCTCACAGGTGCGGAGGTTTCATAGGTGCGGTTCCTTTTCCACAGGAGCGGAGCCGCAGGTGCGACCCACAGCCTGCCTTTCCATTTTCTACAGGTGCGATCCTTTTCTCGCCGCTGCGGGACCGCTGGTGCGATCCCAAGGCCGCAGGTGCGGAACCCCTGTAGGCCAGACTGTATTTAAATTCAAAAACTCGGGATTTCTTCATTCCCTTCAAACCAAAATCTCCATTAGAGACTTGTGAGCTTGGGAATAACACACCACGATTAGCTATTGTTAAGGTAAGTTAATTCCTTCCTAATACTAGTTTCATGCATGAATAGTTAACGGGATCACTACTAAAATAATGGAAAGATCAAGAATTGGGTAGTAAATTTAGGGTTCTTGAGAAATTCGCGTATTGTCCGTTTAATGTTATGAATTCAAGTAGAAACTTCATGTTAATGATCCTTAGACTATGGGTGGGTGATTCCTTCGAGAATTTTCGGGATTCGAGCGTGCGAGCCCGGGGTCGAATTTTGGTATTTTTGGAAGAATGATAGAAAATGTATAATTAGGCTTTGGAATATGTTTATTGAGTAATTATTGATGTTAATAAATCAATTATGTCTAGATATTATCGATTGGAAGTTGGATTCGAGAGGAAAGGTTGTGATTGAGGCTTGACTTGCATTTTGGACCCGAGGTAAGTGTTTGGCCTAACCTTAGCTTGAGGGATTAGGTATAGAGTTTTATTTTCTATGTGTAATTCATGTCCAACGTATAAGTGAGGTGACGAGTACCTATATGTTGCGTTCAAGCATGCCCGTGAGTAATTTGTGATGAATTGTACCGTGTTCTTGATATTCTCTGTACTATGAATAATCGGTGATTAGAAGTGATACATTGATGTTGTTTCATGATGTGGGAAATTATTGATTAATTGTTCTGTTGAGGCTCTTACTGTTGAAATTACACTTTTGAGCGAGTTTGGTTATAGTTGAGTCCCTTGCCGGGACGATATAATTTTATTTAGTATTTCCGTACACTTGGGATTTCTTATTGTTAGTTTCACATTATATTGTTGTTTTTATACTATTTATCACACGAGGGGACATGCCGTGCTGATTGTTTATTATTTATCGCACGAGGGGACATGCCGTGCTGATTGTTTATTATTTATCGCAAGAGGGGACATGCCGTGCTGATTGTTTATTATTTATCGCACGAGGGACATGCCGTGCTGATTGTTTATTATTTATCGCACGAGGGGACATGCCGTACTGATTGTTTATTATTCATTGCAAGAGGGGACATTCCGTGCCGAGTGATTGTGAGACTATGCACGAGGGGACATGATGTGCCTGTTGTTGTTCATTACCTGTTCTGAGATGTTAAATTCCTGCTTTTACTTTCATATTTATGTTATCACCCTGTTCTTCTGCGCTAGTAATTGTTGCCCCTTTTACCCCCAGCATGTTCTCCCCGCATCTGCTTTTACTTGTTTATTTCCGTCGATATTTTCCTGTTATTATATAGAATTGCACAAGTACATATATCGTTGTCGGTCCTAGCCTCGTCACTACTTCGCCGAGGTTAGGCTCGGCACTTACTCAGTACATGGGGTCGGTTGTACTGATGTTACACCTGAACTTCTTTATGTTGTGCAGACTTCGCAGCCGGACCCGTTGGGCACTGACGGAGGGAGCATTCCATCAGTTCACTCAGGAGACCTCGAGGTAGACCCGCAGACGTTCGTGGGCCTTGGCGTCACCTTCTACCCTTCTCTTTCAGTTCTGTCTTATTTTATAGTTTCAGAGACAGTCATATGTATTTATTTTCAGACCATTGTATTCAGTAATCTCATAGACAGTTCGTGAGTATGTGACACCCGTTCTGGGATATGTATATGGGTTTTATTACGAAGTTGCTATATTATTTTGAATTTAGTTAACCTTCATATTGTTGACCATCGATGCCTTAGTTATCTTGTTTATTTTAGTTGTTAATGAGTTTATTTGGTTCAAATGTTGGCTTGTCTAGCGGGTTCAACGTTAGGCGCTATCACGGCCTGAAGGTGGGATATTGGGTCGTGACAGACACCAACCTTAATTAGGTGAGTCTTCTGACAAGCATCTTGTAGTTGCACGGAAAAAGATTAAAGGAAAGAAAATGTGTTTGCTTTATGAATCATGCAACTATAGTTTATAAGCAAGCTCTAATTCAAATTTTAGTCTCGTCTTTTCTTTTTCCTTCTTTATTAAGAGCATTCTCTACTGTGGCTACCGGACTTATACTGCAATTAAGAAATCTGTGTTGCATAATAACCTCCATTGTAATGCGGCTCCCAAACACCACATTAGGCCAGCCTTAAAGTTGTAGGACTATTTCCAAACATGGCTCCTGAAGTCAAAAGATATTTACAGTTCAGGTATGTTAAGGCTAATCATTCTTTCTTTTGGCATGATTTACAGTTCAAGTGGTTATACTCTTAGCAGTTAAGGATGTCTATGTTATTCATTCCTATAAAGTGATATTCAAGCATGTATAAGTATGTATCTAGTTCCCTATTGAGGTATTTTATAAAGATGTTAATATTTATAATATATTTATCTTGAAGATCATTCAGGGTACGGAGTTAGTGCAGGATGCCTTGAATAAGGTGAAGATCATTCAGGATAGACTTCGTACAGCTCAGTCCAGACAGAATAATTATGCTGACCGCAGAGTTCGAGATTTGGCATTCATGGTAGGAGACCGGGTATTGCTTCGGATATCGCCCATGAAGGGCGTGATGAGGTTCGTCAAGAAGGGAAAATTGAGACTTAGGTACATTGGTCTCTTTGAGATTCTTGATAAAGTAGGAGAGGTGGCCTACAAGCTTGCTTTGCCACCGAGTTTGTCAGTCGTGCATCCAGTTTTTCATGTATCTATGCTTCGGAAGTATCTCGATGATCCGTCCCATGTGCTAGACTTCAGCAGTGTCTAGTTGGACAAGGATTTGACTTATGAGGAGGAGTCGGTAGCCATATTAGACCGGTAGGTTTGCCAGTTGAGATCGAAGAGTTATCCTTCGGTTCGTATTCAGTGGAGAGGTCAGCCTGTCGAAGCAGCTACCTGGGAGTCTGAGTCTGATATGCGAGTCGATATCCCCATCTTTTCCCAGATTCAGGTACTATTCTATGTCCGTTCGAGGACGAACGTTTGTTTTAGAGGTGGAGATTGTGATGACCCAAAAGGTCATCCCGTGTATTTCTAGTCAATTCTATGTTCCGAGGTCATGATAATTTTATTTTTGAAATTTGAATTAAGTTGACTTTGGTAAACGGATCATGACCCGTGATTTGACGGTCCCGGAGGGTCCGTAGGAAAATATGGGACTTGGGCGTATGCTCGGAATCGAATTTCGAGGTCCCAAGCCTGAGAAATGAATTTTTGAAAAAAATTGTTTTCTGATGATATAAAGGATTTTTGAAAGATTAATTATATGTGAAATTTGTGGTATCGGGCCCGTATTTTGTTTCAGATCCCGGTACAGGTTCGATATAATATTTACGTCATGTCTGTAAAGTTTGGTAAGAAACGGAAGTCGTTTGACGTGATTCGGACCCGTAGATGTAAAGTTTGATGTTTTGGAAGTTTTGGAAGTTTTCTTTGATTTTAATGATAAATTCGTTGTTTAAGATGTTATTTTGGCGATTTGATCACACGAGTAAGTTCGTAGGATGTTTTTGAGGTTGTGTTCATAGTTGGTTTGGAGCCCCGAGGGCTCGGGTGAGTTTCGGATAGGCGTCGGAGTATTTTTAGGCTTTAAAATCTGGTGTTTAAGTGTTGTATCTGGTGTCCAGGTCTTTGACCTTCGCGTTCTCGGTGCAATTCATGCGAACGTGATGCATAAGCTGGGTTGGGGCAAAATTATACCTACGCGAACGCAGGGCCTGGGTCGCGAACGCGGAGCATGGGGGAAATTCTCAACGCGTACGCGAAGGGCCTCACGCGAACGCGTAGCACAAACGGGATCTGGAGGGGGTGTAGTACTGGGACTATACGCGAACGCGTCCATAGGATCGCGAACGCGTAGAGTAAGTGAGGGGCTGGGGAACTGGTGATTTTAACCCTGTGCGAACGCGGCCTCAAGCTCGCGAACACATAGGCCAAGTAAGCCAGACCTACGTGAACGTGGCCAAGGGCTCGCGAACGCGATGAACAATTTTACCCAGCGATTTTTAAAAACAGAACCTACATGGGATTAAACCAAAAATTCATAACTTCTTCCAAACTCCATCTTGGGCGATTTTTGAAAGACAACTTCACCATAAATTCATAGGTATGTAATCTTAGACTCATTTTCTTCAATATTTATAATCACCCATTAGATTTCTAGGCTTAAATCATGTTCTTAAAGGTAGAAAATTAGGGATTTGGGTAGAGTTAGGGCTTTTGGATTAATTGGAATTTAGACCTCGTTTTGGGTGATCGGGATTTGGTCTGAACCTCGTGTTTTGGCTCGGGGTCGATTAAGCATTGGAATTGAATTATTTAGCGTTTATTGATGTTATTGAGTCAATTATGTGTAGATACAATCGAATTGGAATCATGTTCAAAAGGAAAAGCGGTGATTGAGGCTTGATTTTGGTCGTGGAAGTCGAGGTAAGTGTTTGGCCTAACTTTAGCTTTAGGTAATAGGTGTTGAGTCTTATTTGCCATGTTTTTATACCATGTTCAACGTATAGGTGAGGTGACGAGTACCTATACGTTGGTGTAAAGCATGCCCGTGAGTCGGAAATTATGAATTATGTGATTTTCATTGATATTTACTGTGTTATAGATTGAATTTCATTTTGGTGGTTGTTCATTTGGTGGAAATTCTCGGTAATGGATATTGTTGAGTATTTGTTTCGGTTGAGTAATCTTATGTAAAGGTATGTACTTGAGTGAGATTTGTTATAGATGTGTCCCTTGCCGGGACGGTGACATTTCTATTGTTGTTCCCTTACGGGGATGTTGTCATTTATTGTTATGGTTCATATTGTTGATTCCTTCCTTCCCAAACTTTTGTTATTGATATTGTTTGGGTGAGGAAGAGTGAAAAGAACGAAGGGTGATGTCGTGTATTAATTTCTGTGAGGAAGAGTGTAAAGCACGAAGGGTGATGTCGTGTATTGTTTATTGTGAGGATGAGAGTGTAAAAGCATAAAAGGGTGATGTCGTGCCATGTTATGATATTAAAAGCACGAAGGATGATGCCGTGTGGTTTCCATTAATTATTTGGTGAGGATGAGAGTAAAAGCACAAAGGGTGATGTCGTGCACTTGCCTTTATTATTATTCGGTGAGGATGAGAGTAAAAGCACGAAAGGTGATGTCGTGCATTGTTTTCTCTGTGTTTCTTATTTCCTGCTGATACTTAGATATTTGAACTATTGCCTTATTTCATTATTTCTGCTATCTGATATTGTTTTTCCCCAGCATGTTTCCCCTTCTCTCTTGTACTTAACTGATTATTTTGTTGTTACTATTTCTTCCGAATATTACTAAATTGCACAGGTTGTCATGATTGTCGTGTCCTAGCCTCGTCACTACTTCGCCGAGGTTAGGCTCAGCACTTACTCAGTACATGGGGTCGGTTGTACTGATACTACACCTGCACATCTTTTTGTTGTGCAGATTACGGTACAGGACCCTGTGGGCACTGGAGCTAGGAGGCTTCCTTCAGTCCACCCGGAGGCACCGAGGTAGTCCTGTTGGCGTCCGCAGGCCTTGGCGTCCCCTCCTACTTTCCTTGTATTTCTGTTCTAGTTGATTCAGAACCAGATGTACTTATTTCTTTCAGACTTTTATGTGTATTACTCTTAGACAGTTCCTGAGTTGTGACTCCACTGTTCTGAGATTTGGCTAGTTCTGGTGAAACTTCGTAAAGGCTTTTTTGGAATATTTATACATATCTTTCTTCGTCTTATATTTCATTTATGTTAATGTTGTAACTCATATGTTCTTAATTACTAATCAAGGAATAAATTAAATTGAATACACACGTTGGCTTGTCTAGCGGGTTCAACTTTAGACGCCATCACAAACCCGACGGTGGGAAATTCGGGTCGTGACAAGTTGGTATCAGAGCACTAGGTTTCCTAGGTCTCACAATTCACGGACAATCTTGGTATAGTCTGAGGGATCGGTACGGAGATGTTTGTACTTATCCCAGAGGCTGCAAAGTAGGAATAACTTCACATCTATTCTTCTCTGTCGTGCGATTTGAATTCTGAATGCTAACTGAATTTCTATTCAATTCTCTCGCAGATAGTGAGAACACGTGCTTCTTCCTCTACCGATCAACAACCCGATCCTCCAGTTGTAGCTCCTACGAGGGCCGAGGCCGTACTAGAGGACGAGGCAGGGCCAGAGCTCAGCTCAAAGAAGCAGCCCTAGTGGAGGATCCTCATGTAGAGTTTGCCGAGGAGGTTCCTACCTAGACAGTCCCAGTTGGACCAGCTCAGGTCCCAAAGGGGTTCATTGCCACCTCGGTACTTCAGGACGCTCTGGTCCGTTTAGTGGGCCTCATGGAGAGTGTGGCTCAGGCAGGTCTACTTCCTACAGCACCAGCCGTCTCTCAGGCTGGGGGAGGAGCCAGGATTCCCGCCACCCGCACACCAGAGCAGTTAGCTTCTCAGTTCCAGAATCCAGCACCTCAGACAGCTGGGGTAGTTCAGCCGGGTATTGTGGCTTAGGCCGTTGAGGGAGCAACTTATGCCTTATAGAGATTGGACCGGTTCACCAATTTGTTTCCTACTACTTTCAGTGGTGCACCTTCAGAGGATCCCCAGGATCACTTGGACAGTTGCTATGAGGTTCTTCGGAACATGGGGATCGTGGAGACCAATGGGGTTGATTTATCTACTTTCCGCCTTTCTGGTCCCGCCACGACTTGGTGGAGGGACTATTGCTTCACCAGACCAGCTGGATCTTCGCCTTTTTCTTGGGCTCAATTCTCCGATTTGTTTTTGGAGAAGTTTCTTCCAGTCACCCAGAGAGAGGATCTCCAGAGGCAGTTAGAGCGTCTCCAGCAGGGTTCTATGACAGTTACACAGTATGAGACCAGATTCATCACCTTGGCCCGACATGCTATCATGATACTCCCCACGGACCGAGAGAGGGTGAGGAGGTTTATTGAGGGGCTAGCTCAGCCGATTAGACTACAGATAGCCTGAGCGACAGGCAATGATATTTCATTTCAGGAGGCGGCCAATGTGGCCAGGCGAGTCGAGATTGTCTTATTGCAGGGTAGTGGTCAGGGGGCTGACAAGAGGCCTCGTCATTTTGGCCGGTTCAGTGGTGCCTCATGTGGAGGTAGGGATTCTTTTGGCAGAGGTCATCCTCCTAGGCCATTTCAGTCAGCACTTCAGGTATCCCGCAGTGCACCACCAGCTCATATCAGTGCACCACCGCTCCAGAGTTTTCAAAGTTGTTACTCCGGTCGACAGGGACAGTTTCAGGGCCAACAGTCTCAGCAGTCGAGATCTTGTTATACTTGTGGTGAACCGTGGCACATAGCTAGGTTTTGCCCCCGAGCCTCGAGTGGTTCTCAGTATCAGGGTTCCCGTGCTATGATTACTGCACCAGGTGAACCCCCACCCCCTCAGCCAGCTAGGGGTGGAGGTCGAGGTGCCAAAGGTGGAGGCCAGACAGATGGAGGTAGAGGTCATGCTATTAGAGGTAGAGGTAAACCCGTAGTAGGTCGACCCAGGGATGTTCAGATTGGTGTGGCCCAGCCCCGATGTTATGCTATTCCCTCCAGACCTGAGACCGAGGCCTCTGATGCAGTCATTACAGGTAGGGTTTCACTTTGCAGCAGGGATGCTTCGATTTTATTTGATCCGGGGTCCACTTATTCCGACGTGTCCTCGTATTTTTCTCCTTATCTTATTGTGCCTCGTGATTCCATGAGTACTCATGTATATGTATCTACACCGGTGGGTGATTCTATTGTGGTAGATCAAGTCTGCTGTTCATCTATAGTGGTTATTGGTGGTCTTGAGACCGGAGTAGATCTCCTACTCCGGGATATGGTTAATTTCGATGTTATTTGGGGATTGATTGGTTGTCTCCCTACTATGCTATTCTGGATTGTCATGCCAAGACTGTGACCTTGGCCTTACCGGGAGTGCCTCGATTGGAGTGGAGGGGGACTCCTGGTCATTCTTCCAGCAGGGTTATCTCATAATTGAAGGCTCGGCCCATGGTCGAGAAGGGGTATTTGGCCTATTTGGCTTATGTTTGTGATTCTAGTGTCAAGGTTCCTTCTATGGAATTTGTGCCATTGTTCGTGAGTTCCCAGAGGTATTCCCTATTGACCTGCCGAGTATGACACCCGACAGGGAGATTGACTTTTGCATTGATTTGGCACCGGGCACTCAGCCCATCTCTATTCTGCCATATCGTATGGCCCCGCCAGAGCTAAAGGATTTGAAGGATCAGTTACAGGATTTGCTAGCTAAAAGCTTTATTAGGCCTATTATTTCTCCTTGGGGTGCGCCAGCTGTGTTTGTTAAGAAGAAGGACGAATCGATGAGGATGTGCATTGATTATCAGTAATTAAACAAGGTTACTATCAAGAATAGGTATCATTTGCCGAGGATTGATGATTTGTTCGACCAGCTTCAGGGTGCCATAGTGGTTCCAAAGATTGACTTGAGATCTGGCTACCATCAATTGAGGATTAGGGCGTCCGATGTCCCTAAGACATCTTTTCGCACTCTGTATGGCCATTATCAGTTCTTGGTGATGTCATTTGGGTTGACAAATGCCCCAGCTGCTTTTATGGATTTGATGAACCGAGTGTTCAGGACCTATTTGGATTCGTTCCTGATTGTCTTCATTGATGATATTTTGATTTACTCTCGCAGTCGAGAGGAGCATGAGCAGCACCTTCGAGTCGTCCTCCAGACATTGAAGGACAATCTGTTGTATGCTAAGTTTTCGAAGTGTGAGTTCTGGTTGAGTTCGGTTGCATTTCTGGGCCATGTTGTATCTGCATAGGGTATTCAGGTAGATCCCAAGAAGATTTGAGCAGTCAAGGATTGGCCTAGACCCACCTCAGCTATAGAGATTCGGAGTTTCTAGGGGTTAGCAAGTTACTATTATCGGTTTGTAGAGGGGTTTTCATCTATTGCAGCCCCGATGACCAGGTTGACTCAGTAGGGTGCCCAGTTCAGGTGGTCAGATGAGTGTGAGGCGAGCTTTCAGAAGCTCAAGACAGCCTTGACCACCGCACCGGTGTTGGTTTTGCCCTCAGGTTCAGGGCCATATATCGTGTATTGTGATGCTTCACGGGTTGTACTTGGGGTAGTGTTGATGTAGGATGGCAAGTTTATAGCTTATGCTTCACGTCAGTTGAAGGTTCATGAGAAGAACTTTCCAGTTCATGATTTAGAGTTAGCAGCCATAGTCCATGCGCTGAAGATTTGGAGGCATTATCTGTATAGTGTGTCATGTGGGGTGTTCTCAGATCATACGAGTTTGCAATATTTGTTCAAGCAGAAAGAGTTAAATATGAGGCAGAGAAGATGGTTGGAGTTGTTGAAAGACTATGACATTACCATCTTATACCATCCGGGGAAGGCCAATGTGGTGGCCGGTGCTTTGAGCCGGAAGTCAGTTAGCATGGGTAGTCTTGCTTATATTCTAGTCGGGTAGCGACCTCTTTCTTTAGATTTCAAGCTTTGGCCAATCAATTTATGAGATTGGATATTTCTGAGACGGGCAGTATTTTAGCTCATACGGTGGCTCGTTCTTCATTATTCGACCGTATTCGGGATCAGTAGTATGATGATCTTCATTTGCGTGCCCTTAGGGACACGGTCAGGCACGGAGGTGCCAAACAGGTTTTAGTTGGTGGTGATGGAGTCTTGCGGATGCAGGGCCGTATTTGTGTGCCTGATATTGATGGATTTAGCGAGTTGATATTGCAGGAGGCCCATAGTTCCCGACATTCCATTCATTCGGGCGCCGCAAAGATGTACCAAGATTTGCGGTAACATTATTGGTGGCAATGGATGAAAAAGATATTGTGGCATATGTAGCACGGTGCTTGAATTGTCACCAGGTTAAGTACGAGCACCAAAGACCTGGTGGATTGATGCAACAGATTGAGATTCCCGAGTGGAAGTGGGAGCGTATCACCATGGATTTCGTAGTTGGACACCCACAGACTCAGAGGAAGTTCGATGCGGTATGGGTCATTGTGGATAGGCTGACCAAGTCAGCACACTTTATTCTGGTATCAGTTTCATATTATTCGGAGAGATTAACAGAGATTTACATCCGGGAGATTGTTCGCCTGCATGGTGTGCCCGTATCCATTATTTCTGACCGAGGTACTCAACTTACCTTTCATTTCTAGAGAGCAGTTCAGCGTGAGTTTGGCACACGGGTTGAGTCTAGTACAACGTTTCATCCTCATACGGACGGACAGTCCGAGCGTACTATTCAAATTTTGAAGGATATGCTGCGAGTGTGTGTCATTGACTTTGGAGGTTCATGGGACCAGTTTTTTCCTTTAGCTAAGTTTGCCTACAACAACAGCTACCAGTCGAGCATTCATATGGCTCCTTATGAGGCGGTGTCGGTCGCCAGTTGGGTGGTTTGAGCCGGGAGAGGCTCGGTTGTTGGGTACGGAGTTAGTACAGGATGCCTTAGATAAGGTGAAGATCATTCAGGATAGACATCGTACAGCTCAGTCCAGGAAGAAGAGTTATGCAGACCGCAGAGTTGGAGATTTGGCATTCATGGTAGGAGACCGGGTATTACTTCGGGTGTCGCCCATGAAAGGCGTGATGAGGTTCGGCAAGAAGGGCATGTTAAGCCCTAGGTCGTTAGTCTATTTGAGATTCTTGATAAAGTAGGAGAGGTGGCCTACAGTCTTGCTTTGACACCGAGTTTGTCAGTCGTGCATCTAGTTTTTCATGTATCTATGCTTCAGAAATATCTCGATGATCCGTCCCATGTGCTAGACTTCAGCAGTGTCTAGTTGGACAAGGATTTGAATTATGAGGAGGAGCCGGTAGCCATATTACACTGGAAGGTTCGCCAGTTGAGATCGAAGAGTTATCCTTCTGTTCGTGTTCAGTGGAGAAGCCATCCTGTCGAGGCAGCTACCTGGGAGTCCGAGTCCAATATGCGGAGCCGATATCCCCATCTTTTCTAAGATTCAGGTACTATTCTATGTCCGTTCGAGGACGAACATTTGTTTTAGAGGTGGAGATATTGATGACCCAAAAGGTCATCCCGTGTATTTCTAGTCAATTCTGTGTTCCGAGGTCATGAAAACCTCCTTCTATTCCACCTCGATTTGTGTGCGTATCCTAGGCTCATAGCCGGGAAGCCTTTAAATGAAAAACCGAGGAAAATGATAATTTTATTTTTGAAATTTGAATTAAGTTGACTTTGGTAAATATTTTTGGTAAACAGATCCGGACCCGTGATTTGACGGTCCTGGAGGGCCAGTAGGAAAATATGGAACTTGGGCGTATGCTCGGAATCGAATTCCGAGGTCCCAAGCCCGAGAAATAAATTTTTGAAAGTTTAATTATATGTGAAATATCTGGTATCGGGTCTGTATTTTTGTTTCGGAGCCCAGTACAGGTTCGATATAATATTTACGTCATGTCTGTAAAGTTTGGTAAGAAACGGAAGTCGTTTGACGTGATTCAGACCCGTAGATGTAAAGTTTGATGTTTTGAATGTTTTGGAAGTTTTCTTTGATTTTAATGATAAATTCGGTGTTTAAGATGTTATTTTGGCGATTTGATGGCACGAGTAAGTCTGTAGGATGTTTTTGAGGTTGTGTGCATAGTTGGTTTGGAGCCCCGAGGGCTAGGGTGAGTTTCGGATAGGCGTCAGAGTGTTTTTAGGCTTGAAAATCTTGTGTTTAAGTGTTGTATCTGGTGTCCAGGTCTTTGACCTTCGCGTTTGCAGTGCAATTCATGCAAACGCGATGAATAAACTGGGTTGGGGCAAAATTATACCTACATGAACGCAGGGCCTGGGTCGCGAACGCGGAACTTGGGGGAAATTCTCTATGCGAACGCGAAGGGCCTCACGTGAACGCGTAGCACAAATGGGATTTGGGGAAGGGTAGTATTGGGACTCTACGCGAACGCATCCACAGGATTGCAAACGCATAGAGTAGGTGAGGGGCTGGGGAATTGGGTGATTTTAACCCTGTGCGAACGCGGCCTCAAGCTCGCAAACGCATAGGCCAAGTAAGCCAGACCTACGTGAACGCAGCCAAGGGCTCGCAAACGCGATGAACAATTTTGCCCAGTGATTTTTAAAAATAGGACCTATACGGGATTAAACCAAAAATTCATAACTTCTTCTTCCAAACTCCATCTTGGGCGATTTTTGAAAGAGAACGTCACCATAAATTCATAGGTATGTAATCATAGACTCATTTTCTTCAATATTTATCAACGCCCATTAGATTTCAAGGCTTAAATCATGTTCTTAAGGGTAGAAAATTAGGGATTTGGGTAGAGTTAGGGTTTATTGATTAATTGGAATTTAGACCTCGTTTTGGGGTCGGATTTCGAAACTAATTATATATTCGGGCTCGTGGGTGAATGGTGATCTAGTTTTGGTCCGAACCTCGTGTTTTGACCAAGCGGTCCCGGAATCGATTTTTGACTTTTTGGGAATAATGTTAGAAACTATATAAATAAGCATTGGAATTGAATTAGTTAGCGTTTATTTATGTTATTGAGTCAATTATGTCTAGATACAATCGAATTGGAATCAAGTTCAAATGGAAAAGCGGTTATTGAGGCTTTATTTTGGTCGTGGAAATCGAGGTAAGTGTTTGGCCTAACTTTAGCTTGAGGGAATAGGTGTTGAGTCTTATTTTCTAGGTGTTTATACCATGTTCAACGTATAGGTAAGGTGACGAGTACCTATACGTTGGTGTCAAGCATGCCCGTGAGTCGGAAATTATGAATTATGTTATTTTCATTTATATTTACTGTGTTATAGATTGAATTTCATTTTGGTGGTTGTTCATTCGGTGAGAATTATTGGTAATGGATATTGTTGAGTATTTGTTTCGGTTGAGGAATCTTATGTAAAGGTATGTACTTGAGTGAGATTGGTTATAGATGTGTCACTTGCCGGGACGGTGATATTTCTATTGTTGTTCCCTTGCGGGGATGTTGTGATTTATTGTTATGGTTCATACTGTTGATTCCTTCCTTCCCAAACTTCTGTTATTGATATTGTTTGGTTGAGGAAGAGTGTAAAGCACGAAGGGTGATGACGTGTATTGTTTATTGTGAGGATGAGAGTGTAAAAGCACAAAGGGTGATGCCTTGTCGTTTCCATTTATTATTTGGTGAGGATGAGAGAAAACGAATAAAGGGTGATGCCGTGCACTTGCCTTTATTATTATTCGGTGAGGATGAGAGTAAAAGCACGAAGGGTGATGTCGTGCATTGTTTTCTCTGAGTTTGTTATTTCCTGCTGATACTTAGATATTTAAACTGTTGCCTTATTTCATTATTTCTGCTATCTGATATTGTTTTTCCCCAGCATGTTTCCCCTTCTCTCTTGTACTTAACTGGTTATTTTGTTGTTATTATTTCTTCCGAATATTATTAAATTGTACAGGGTGTCATGATTGTCATGTCCTATCCTCGTCACTACCTCGCCGAGGCTAGGCTCGACACTTACTCAGTACTTGGGGTTAGTTGTACTGATACTACACCTGCACATATTTTTACTGTGCAGATCCCGGTACAGGACTCTGTGGGCACTAGAGCTAGGAGGCACCGAGGTAGTCATGTTGGCGTCCGCAGGCCTTGGCGTCCCCTCTTACTTCCCTTGTATTTCTGTTCTAGTTGATTCAGAACCTGATGTACTTATATCTTTCAGACTTTTATGTGTATTACTCTTAGACAGTCCGTGAGTTGTGACTCCACTATTCTAGGATTTGGCTAGTTTTGGTGAAACTTCGTAAAGGCTTTGTTTTGGAATATTTATACATATCTTGCTTCGTCTTATATTTCATTTATGTTAATGTTGTAACTCATCTGTTCTTAATTACTAATCAAGGAATAAATTATATTGAATACACATGTTGGCTTGTCTAGCAGGTTCAACGTTAGACGCCATCACGAACCCGACGGTAGGAAATTCGGGTCGTGACAAGTTACCACCAGTTGGGAAGTTATGTATCATTATTTACCACCGGTTGGGCAGTCATTCATATTCATTTACCACCGCGCTACGACTGGTTGGGCAGTTATACATTACCACCGAGCTACGGTCGGTCAAGCATTCATGCATTTACAATCGATCTACGACCGGTCGGACAGTTACAACTGATCAGTTGGGCAGTCATGCATCATACGATATGGATAAGATAAATAGCCTCATAGAGAAGCATTATATATGTAAGTATGATAAGTATGCAGATAAGGTGGCAATTCAGAGATTCGGGTAGATTCTTATATGTCTTTAATCAGTGTTGACTTATTGTTATGTTTCAATTTTGCCTTACATACTCAGTACATTATTCGTACTGACGTCATTTTGTTGGGGACATTTCATTCATGCCTGCAGATAGAGATAATTAGTCTGACGAGCCCTCATAGTAGACGAGTTTGGCTTCAGTGAAGGATCGGTAAGACTCCACCTCATTCGGAGTGCAACTGAGTCTAAGAGTCATCATGTCAGAATTTGCTAAAGACTTATGGGTAGGCAGGTACCTTGTCCCATTTGATGTTAAATAATCTTATAAACTTTGTAGACAAAGGTTCATTTTTTACAGTATATCAGAGGCCTTGACGGCCCATATGTATTAATGTTTTAAGAAAAATTGTTCAGTAATACAGTGTTGCCCACTTACAGTTGTTCATTATTAGTTGTGGCCAAGTTGGCACACGAAAGTTAGAAAAACAAATGAGTTACAAAGTGGTTCTCTCGGGCTAGTTAGGCACTAGGTGCCAGCCACGCCTCCCAAGGTTTGGGGCCTGACAAAGTGGTATCAGAGTGAGTCATGTCCTAGGGAATTTACAAAGCCGTGCGTAGTAGAGTCTCACTTGTGGGTGTGTTGTGCGCCACATTTATAATTGAGAGGCTATAGGGCATTTAGGAAATGTTATCCTTCATTTGTTTCCAAATCGTTCCATATAGTTGGGTCGTAAGAAGTCAGTGTGAAGCTTTCACCAGATTTTGTATGCACCAGAGGTGCAAGTATCACAATAGAGCTTTAAGGTGTAATGTGAAAGGGAGGTTATGAAACATACATAAGATACAATGCGAGATTGAAAGGTAAGTAAGGTAAAGATAAAGAAGATACGAGATACTTAAGTACAAAAGGTTTTGAATAGTCGAGAAGATAGAGGTTGGGTTTTAGTTTAAATTTACATAGGAGATCCTAGTGAAACTTTTATAAATCTCAAAAAGTTAACATTCGAGGACGAATGTTCTAAAGGGGGGAAGGATGTTACATCCCATACTTCAATATTAGGATAGGTCGTAATAATCCATATGAGATTGAAGGGATTAAGACCCCGTAAGTTTCCCAACCTTGACACGTTAGGTATTATGTTAGTGTGGTATTTTATTTTAAGTGGAGTATTTTAGTAAAAGTTTTATAAGTATAATTTTGAATAGTTCCCATTATTATTATTTTCAGATATGGTAAATTATACACGTAATATGAGAAAGTTTATGAGATTTTCTTTATTGTAAAGATATAAATTATTATTATTTTCACAAGAAAAGAAGGTTATCTTTTCTACCATTTTAAGAATTAAGCGTACGAAAAATTTGTACTCTTTATATGAGATTAGGAAAATTAGAAGTTGAGAAGATATATATATTTTTACATGGATGTTTTAAATAATAACGTATGTATTGATTTTATATGGTACCACATAACCATGATAGTAGGGTACATAAAGTGTGTTAAAAGTAAATAGTATTTTTAGTAATTTGAGATAATCTTAATTGTGCGGGTAATTGATTAATTATTGGGTAATTAATTAAAGAGTGTGGTAAGATTTAACCCCTCCCTCAACGTGCCAATCATCCCTTCCCTTTAATTGACTAGGCATTAAAGACTGCAAGGTGTCACACTTTGAGAAAGAAGTGTGACACCAACCTTAATTACTGGAGGCTTCTGATAAGCATCTTAAGAATTCTGTGTTGCATAATAACCTCCATTGTAATGCGGCTCCCAAACACAACATTAGACCAACCTTAAAGTTGTAGGACTATTGCTAAACATGGCTCATGAAGTCAAAAGATTATATACAGTTCAGGTATGTTAAGGCTAATCCTTATTTCTTTTGGCATTATCCAAGTAACGATACGTAAACGTAATGCTATTCCATAAATGGTTCTACTCTTAGCAGTTAAGGATGTCTATGTTATTCATTCCTATAAAGTGATATTCAAGCATGTATAAGTATGTATCTAGTTCCCTATTGAGGTATTTGATAAAGATGTTAATATTTATAATATAGTGATACACACATCTTCATTCATATTCTTTTACCACCAATCTACGGTCGGTTGGGCAGTTATACGTTTACCACCGTGCTACGGCCGGTCGAGCAGTTACCACCGATTGGGCAGTTATGTATCATTATTTATCACTAGTTGGGCTGCCATGCATATTCATTTACCACCGCGCTACGACCGGTTGGACAGATATACATTTACCAACAAGCTACGGTCGGTCAAGCATTCATGCACTTACCACCGATCTACGTCCGGTCAGACAGTTACAGCTGATCAGCTGGGCAGTAATGCATCATACAATATGGATAAGAGAAATAGTCTCATAGAGAAGCATTAAATATGTAAGTATGATAAGTATGCAGATAAGGTGGCACTTCAGAGATTCGGGTTGATTCTTATCTGTCTTTAATTAGTGTTGACTTAATGTTATGTTTCAGTTTTGTCACAACCCGTTTCCGGGTTGTGATGGCGCTTGTCGTGGAACAAGGCTAGCTAACCGCTACAACAATACTCAATTCATTTACTAGAGAAATTTACTCATTATTGGCTCAACTCATAGAAATACGGNAGGCTAGCCAACCGCTACAACAATACTCAATTCATTTACTAGAGAAATTTACTCATTATTGGCTCAACTCATAGAAATACGGAAATTTTAATTACTTAAAACAGTCTAATACTGAAGTTTTAAGTTTCCAATTTCTAATACAAGAGGGAAAATAAGGAAAAGAGGGACGGGACAGCGAACGCCAGCTGCTACCTCGTCGGCTCTGAGGGATAAGCTGCTATCACCGATCCGCGTCAAATCTCGGTGCACCTGGATCTGCACACACAGTGTGCAGGTAAGTAACGAAAATAACCTACAGTCTGAGGAGGTAGTGACGAACTCAACCTCCGTAAATAACAATTCGAATAATGAATGTTTCAGAAATAACCCAGAATATCAGTGACAATCATGTTATGTAAATGACCCTAGAACTTAGTCAAAATCCGTGAATAACAAATAAATGCCATGTATGTA
>ML265140.1:31492-55040 GCA_005239495.1 Nicotiana undulata | reverse complement strand
CGTCCGTGCCGAACCGCATCTCTAAGAGCACACAAATGACGATCATCATACTGCCTGACGCGAGTACGATCATACAATGAAGAACAAGCGACGGTATGGTCCAAAACACTGCCACCCTCAAAAACCTCCAACCTAACAAATTGATTGTCTAATGCCTGAACATCCAAAGCCAAAGGTCGTTCTCCCACTGATAGATAAGCCAAACTACCCATGCTGACTGACTTCCGTCTCAAAGCATCGGCCACCACATTGACCTTTCCCGGATGATAGGAATTTATGGCCTAACATGGAAAATCACGAAATTCCTAAGAACCCTAAAGTTTACTACCTAATTCAATGATTTTAGGTGGTTTATTAGTGAATTAAGCAAGGAATTATTGTTAAAACTAGAAGTTTTATGGGGTTTTACTTACCTCTTACATTGGGTGGTCGTGGAAGGTGATGCCCCAAGATTTGATGCTCTCTAATGGAGTTCGAAGATGGAAGGAATGAGGAAAACCAAAAATTTTGAACATTTTAAGTGGGCTGCCAACAGGGGTTCTCGCACCTGCGACCATAGGACCGCAGGTGCGGTCTCGCACCTGCGAGAAAAGTATCAAAATTGCGGAAAAAGGCCTAGGACCCTGGGCTCGCACCTGCGGGGTTGGGAGCCGCACCAGCGGTCCCGCTCCTGCGGAATTTTGGTCGCCCCTGCGGAAAAGGTCGCACCTGCGATGGCATGGACCGCACCTGCGGTCTTGCGCCTGCGGACTTTGGGCAAGGGGCTGGGGTTCGCACCTGCAAGGCTGGGACCGCACCTGCGGCTGGGCAAACGCACCTGCGGTCACACCAGCTGTTGTGCACCAGCAATGGTTTTTGCTGGTTTTTGGCCTCGCACAGGGTCTGGGAGGCACCTGGGCCCACCCGAGCCCCCGTCCAAAAATACCAACAAGTCCCAAATCATTAAACGGACTTGCTCGAGCTCACGGAACACTCAATACAACGCTAAACTCATAATCACCCTCCATAACCCTTGAATTCAAAACTGAAGAACTTTGAAATTCTAGAATTCACTTTAACGCGCCGAACCGGCCTAAACCACTCGGAATGACTTCAAATATTGCAGATAAGTCATAAACGACACAACAAAACTATTCCCGATCTCGGAATTTCATTCGAACCTCGGAAACATAAAATCACTTCTCAAGCCACATTTTAAATTCTTTAGAAACCTCACAAGTTCATGAACTCCATTTTCCTCACTTGGACCCGAAACCAATCAAATCAAATCCGTTTTACACCAAATCACACAGATAGGACAAACAACATATAATAAACCTGTTCCGAGCTCCGGAACCATAACACGGGCCTGGTAACAAGGTTTTCACATAATTATTGATTTTCAAAAGCCTTTATTATTTTCAGAAAATAATTTTCTTTAAAAATTCATTTCTCGGGCTAAGGACCTCGGAATTTGATTCCGGGCATACGCCCAAGTCCCATATTTTCCTACGGACCCTCCGGGACCGTCACATCACGGGTCTGGATCCGTTTACCAAAAATGTTGACCAAAGTCAACTTTATTCAATTATTCAATTCAAAAATCCCATTTTTATCAAATTTTCACATGAAAGTTTCCCGGCTACCTGTCGGGGCTGCACACGCATATCGAGGTGAGATTAACAGAGGCTTTCGAGGCCCCGGAACACAGATTTAGCTGGAATTACTCAGGATGACCTTTTGGGTCATCACATACGCGATCGCGGATAATTTCTCGCGATCAATGCCTGTTAACCACCCGAAATCAATCCCAAGCCCCTCAGGACCCCAACCAAATATACCAAAATATCATAAATTATCATTCAAACTTAGTTGCACTCTCGGAACACCAAAAATAACATCTAGACACCAAAATCACATCGGATTCAAGCCTAAGAACTTTGAAATTTCTAAAATCCATGAACGATGCCGAAACTATCCAAAACAACTCTGATTGACCTGAAATTTTGCAAACATATCCACAATGACATTAAGAACCTGTTCCAACTTCCGGAATTCCATTCCGACCCGATAGCCTATTTTCCACTGCCGACCGAAAATCGCCAAAAACTAACTTTCGCCAATTCAAGCCTAATTCTACATCGTACATCACAAAATTATTCTGAACACACTCTTAAGTCCAAAATCACCTAACGAAGCTATCCGAGCCATAAAATCTGCATTCCGAGGTCGTTTACCAATAAGTCAACTCTCAGTTGACTTTTCCAACTTTAAGGCTATTTTTAAAGACTAAGTGACTAAACTCTCACTACAACCATTTCGATTTCAAGCCTACCAACTCTAACACATCAATAACAGTATAACCAAACTATGAAAAGTCAATAATAGTAATTATAATGCAGGTTCTACGTAACGACAGACCGGGTCGTTACAAAGCATTTGATCAATAAAAGGCATAGGGAAATGGTATTTGCATGTGGAAATGTTAAGATGTCCGGTAGTCCATACACACTCTCCACCCGGTGACCTTCCTTGTTGGGATGAGCTCGTTCTTCTCATTGTGGATCACTGTCATGCCTCCCTTCTCGGCACACATTGCATCGGGCTCACCTAAGAACTATCCGCGAAGGGGTAGACCACCCTGACATCCAACCACTTGATTATCTCCTTCTTGACCACCTCTTGCATCGATGGGTTCAATCTCCTTTGGTGTTCAACACTAGGCTTGCTTCCTTCTCCAATTGGATTTTGTGCTCACAAATTCCAGCGAGAATTCCTCGGATGTCCGCTATTGTCCATCCAATTGCTTGTCGATGTTCCCGCAAGACATTCAACAATTTACCTACCTGTACATCATCCAACAAAGAGGAAAAAATTACGGGTAAAGTATCATTAGAGCCAAGAAATATATACCTCAAATGTGAAGGAAGTGGCTTGAACTGAAGTTGTGGCGGCTCAATGATGGAAGGCTTTGCGGAAGGAGTGGCTCTATTCTCTAAGTCAAGAGAGAGCTTGTTAGGTGCATAGGTGTAGGACCCACGTCCTTCTAATGCATTCACGGCTTCCACATACCCCTCCATGCACTTGCCATCAAAATTCACCAATATGGCCGTCAAGGCTTTACCGAGGCACTCTTCCTCCATCTTCGTGTCACTAGCATCCTCGACCTCATCAATAACATCTATAACCAAGATCCCTTCATATGCATTCGGCAACTTCAATCTCTTACTAGCTTGGAAAGTGACTTCTTCATCATTCACTCAGAACTTAATTTCATTTCGTTCCGAGTCCATCGTATCTCTTCCTGTGGCAAGGAATGGTCTCCCCAATATGATAGGAATTTCTTTGTCAACCGCACAATCAAGGATAACAAAGTCGGTCGGGAGAAGGAACTTCCCCACTTTCACTAGGACATCATCAATAATACCCACGGGTCTCGTGATTGAATGGTCTGCCATTTGCAATCTCATACTTGAAGGTCTTGGCAAACCCAATCCCGCTTGCTTTGTAGCAAGAGGCATCAAGTTGATGCTAGCCCCATTGTCACAAAGTGCCCTTGCAAAATCTCTCAAACCGATAGTACATGGTGTATTGGTAAAAATGGGCTTAACACGTGTACTGATTCTGATGATTGGGCAAACCATGTGGAGCAATAAAAACATGACATCTGGACGCGACATTAAAAAGAGGTACGACACAAAGAGGAATGGAGCAACATACCCACGAGGAAATTAGATACGAGAACCTTCATGTAATTGAGGAGATGAAGAGACACGGTCAAAATGAATCAAGGCAGAAAAAAGAGCAGATTCAAAGACCTTCAATTAATTAGCCAAACGTTACACAATCTTCACACAACAGTTACGATTAACCACTGTAAAGTTACATTAATGACATTATTAGTCATTAGTGCTAAATCATTAAGAGGAGTAGGCATTATATTAAGAAATTCCCTATAAAAGGGAGTAAAATATAACTTGTATGGACACATTCGAATCTCTATTGAAATACATTTACTTTTACGCATATTTGTTGTTTTCTATTTACAAGTCTGATTAAACTTATTAGCTTATTTTATTGGTTATTAGAAGACCGAGTAAATCTTAAAATTGTTTTGGCATATAATCTAATTCTTTGGTTAAACAAATTGGTTCTGTTACCGAGAATATGATAATCTTTATTTTTTCTCAAACAACTTTTCGTGAATCATGTCGAACGCCAATGAGAACATCCAACAGACAATTGGAATCCCATTTCCATCACCTCTGGGATCCTCACAAGGTTCAAGGGACCAATTCCCAGGGAGGTCGATAACTCAAAATGATGAACACACTGGAAATGAACAAATATGAGAACAAGACCCTGTGAATCAAATGGTTGTCGAATATGTAAATGAAACTCCACAAGCTTTCAGGATTGGGCTACCAACTATATCACTTACGCCTCCTCCAAACAATACCGCAACTGTGGAAAATCCACATTCCGGATTAGCAAACTCAGGAAGCAGAGGCACTCCGAATGAGTCTCTTGAAACAAGACCAGGTATGTCTAATAATTCAGATTTACAATCTTTACTACTAACCCTGCAGAAACAGGTGAAGGAACAAAACGATCGTATCTAGCAAATCTCAACAACCTTGGAAGCCAAGTGCATCACCCTTGCAATTCCCAAGTAATTCAATATGCCTGATATTCCAAAGTACAACGGGACAACCGATCCACGTGATCATGTCACTATTTTTACTATAGGAGTAAAAGGCAACGGGTTGACTAAGCAAGAAATTGAATCAGTGATGGTCAAGAAGTTTGGAGAGACCCTCACCAAAGGAGCACTAACATGTTATTCTCTTTTACCCAAAACTTTTGTTGACTCTTTTGGTGAGCTTGCAGATTCCTTTAAAAAAGCACATTCCGGTGCACAAAAAGTCGAAAAACAAATGGAGGACATATTCAAAATAAAACAAGGAGACACGGAGTTGATCGGTGAGTTTGTAGACTGGTTTCAACGAGAAATAATGCTGCTACCAAGAGTTCCTGACAATTGAGCAGCAATGGCATTCGCAAGTAATTTAAATAATAAAAGCTTAGAAGCTACGAGAAGGCTCAAAGAAATCTTGAGAGAGTTCCCAACCACGACATGGAACGATGTCTATAACAGGTACATCACCAAGCTATGAATAGAAGAAGATACCATTGCACAATCAAATGTAGAGGACAAGACCAGTTCTAGACGCTCCAAACCAGAAAAGAGAACTGGTAAAAACAGGTACGACCCATACATGGGACCTTCGGGACGAGAAACTCGTTCCAAATTTGAAAACACACGGTCAGATTACAGGCCGTCAAATAGAGATACAAGAACATCTTCATCAAGATCCCAAAAGGATCGAGATGAATGAAATAGAGGTGATTCAAGAATTGGTGACTACAATTTCAATATAAGTACTTCTGAATTAATAAAGTATTAAGAAACATGGGTGATAAAGTTCAATGGCCCAAAGAAATGAGGTCGAATCCAAATAGAAGGAATCCAGACTTTTGGTGCGAATTCCATAACGATCATGGACACAGAACATCAGATTGAAGGTTATTTCAAGGTGAGGTAGAACAGTTATTAAAACAAGTCTATTTAACAGAACTGTGTAGCGAAAAAGGTAAACATGCATATATGAAGAACATGCATGATCCCCCTAAGCCACCATCTCCAAAGAGAACAGTGAATGTGATACACGGAGGAGAAGAGGTGAACGGTGTAATTTGCAAAAGAACAACCAAGTTCATAATCACCCACGGGAAGCGAATTCATGAAACTTTGGAAGCAGATAACATATCATTCGACGACGCAAAAGCCAAGGATTATTTCTTCCACACAATGACGCACTAGTAATATCTTTACTTATACATGATAATAATGTGAAAAGAGTGTTGATTGATCCAGGTAGCTCAGTAAATACCATTTTGTTGAGGGTTGTGAAAGAGATGCTAATGGAGAACCGGGTAATTCCAAAAGCACGAGCCTTATCTGGGTTCGATAACTCTATAGTCATAACAAAAGGAGAAATTAAGCTTAATACCTATGCAGAAGGAGTTTTCAAAAATATGAAATTCCAAGTCATTGATACTGATATCGCTTACAACGTAATCATGGGGAGACCATGGATTCATGATATGGAAGCAACACCATCTACTTTACTTCAGGTAATTAATTTCCCTTCCAAATGGGGAATTCAACAGATTTGAGGTGATCAGCAGACCTCAAGAAACATCAATTCAGTAGTACAATCCAATAAAAAAGAGGAAGCGGAAGAATCAAAGGACGAGGAAACAACTCAAATAGACACGAAAGAAAATGACAAAGAGAAGGTGAATCAAATTACCACAGAAGTTGCATCGAAACATACAGACATGGATTCCAGACCCGATGTCATTCAGGAACTAGAAGAGAATGAGCATATCAAAACAACTACTGAGGAGCTCGAAGTTGTTCCCTTGTTCGAGCAGGAGCCTGAGCAAAAAGTTCATATAGGCACAAGGTTAAACCCCACCAGAAGAGGTGAGTTAATTGAATATTCAAAAGTTAACGTAGATTGTTTCGCTTGCTCCCGTTCAGATATGACAGGTATAACCACAGAAGTGATGACTCATAAACTAAATGAAAACCCATCCTTCGTGCCTGTAAGCAAAAGAAAAGAAATCAAGGACCTTTCAAGAACCAGGTGATCGACGAAGAGATGAGGAAAAAACTTCCTTTATTACAAACATGGGGACTTATTGTTACAAAGTCATGCCTCCTGGCCTAAAAAATGCTGGAGTCACGTATCAAAGGCTAGTGACCAAGATGTTCCAAGAACATCTGGGAAAAAAAATGCAGGTGTACATTAATGACATGCTGGTGAAATCGACACAATCAGAAGATCATTTCCAGCATCTTTGAATTACTTTCGAAATCCTACGCAGGTATAACATGAAATTAAATCCACAAAAATGTGTCTTTGGCGTCGAATCAGGTAAAATTTTTTGTTTCATTGTATCAAATAGAGGTATTGAAGTAAATCCTGCTCAAATTAAAGCTATTGAAGAAATACCTAATATACTTACGAGCAAAAAAGAAGTTTAAAGGTTAACATGTAGTATTGCAGCCTTAGGAAGATTCATTTCCAGGTATTCGGAGAAAAGTTTTAAATTCTTTTCAGTTCTAAAAAAACAGAATCAGTTCGAATGGACTGAAGAATGCCAACAGGCTCTCAAAGATCTGAAGGCTTCTCTATCAAACCCATCGTTGCTGTCCAGACCAAAGGAGGGGGATAGGCTATATGTCTATCTTGCTGTTGTAGAAATTGCCCTAAGTGCAGTATTGGTAAGTGAAGACAAAGGTAAACAATCTCCTATTTATTATGTAAGTAAATCTTTATTAGACGCTGAAATTAGATATCCTCATCTGGAAAAATTAGCTTTGGCTCTAATCATGGCAGCTAGAAAGCTAAGACCGTACTTTCAATGTCACCCAATTACTGTTGTTACTTCATATCCATTGAGAAATATTTTGCATAAACAAGAACTATCAGGAAGATCAGCTAAGTGGGAAATAGAATTAAGCGAACATGACATAATCTATCAGCCTAGGACTGCAATAAAGTCTAAGATTTTAGCTGATTTCGTCGTTGATTTTAATACTAGCATAATCCTTGAAGTAGAAAAAGAGTTACAAATATTCAATGGGGATAATAAAGGAATATGGACCCTATTTACTAACAGCTCTTCTAATATAAAAAGAGCTGGTTTGGGAATTGTTTTGATATCACCTACAGGTGAAAAGATAAGACATGCAATTAAATGTTATCCCATAACTAACAATGAAGCAGAGTACGAAGCTGGCGTTACAGGACTTCAACTAGCACGAGAACTCTCAATCGAGCAGACTATGATTAAAAAGTGACTCTCAACTAGTGGTAAACCAGATGCGGGGGACTTATACAACTAGAGAGGATCGAATGCAACAATTTTTGGAAAAGGCACAAGATTTAGTAAGACAATTCCAGTCATGGAAGGTTATGCAAATACCCAGGGAGGAAAATGCAGAAGTGGATGCATTGTCTAACCTCGCAGCAATTACCGACGTAACAAATAAGGATAATGCTATCGTGATACACTTATTTCATTGAGCAATCGATCAGGACAAAAATGAGGTAACATTTAATAATTTAACCTTGGATTTGAGGAACAATATTGTAATTTTTTTGTAGAATGTACCGTGCCTGAAGATAAAAAAGAAGCTTGAGCACTTCGCCGAAAAGCTGCACGGTACTTCCTAGTTCTTTTTACTTTATACCGCAAGATGTTTGGAGGTCCGCTAGCAAGGTTCCTTGGACCCAATCAAACAGAGTACGTAATGAAATAAGTAAGGAAGGACACTGTGGAAACCTCGCAGGAGCAAGATCCTTAGCCAAAACCCTGATCAGAGTAGGATACTATTGGCCTAAAATGGAAGAAGACGCTGAGAAGTTCGTAGCTAAGTGCGACAAATTCAATCGATATGCTAACAATATGCATCGACCAGCAGAATTACTCCACCCAGTTGTGTCACCATGGCCATTCATGAAATGGGGATGGATATATTAGGACCTCTTCCCACAGCTAAAGGAAAGTACAGTTCTTACTTGTATTAAAAGATTATTTCTCAAAACGGGTGGAGGTAGACACTTTTAAACAAGTGTGAGAAAAAGAAGTGAAAAGCTTATAGGGCGACACATAATATGCCATTTTGGTATACCAAAGGAGATCGTATGTGACAATGGCCCACAATTCATAGGCTCACAAATCACAAAATACTTCGAAAGCTAGAAAATCAAACTAATCACTTCATCATCATATCACCCTGTGGCTAATGGGAAAGCCGAGTCAATGAACAAAATCATTGTCAACAATTTAAAGAAACGGTTGGAAAAAGCCAAAAGAAACTGGCCTGACGATATACCGGCAGTATATCAACTCAAAAATAAATTATAGAGCGATATTACAACAGAAAAGCTCACCTCAGATATTTCAAAATTGGGGACTTCGTTCTTAAAAAAGTCTTTCAGTCAACAAAGGAAACTGGTGCAGGAAAGCTAAATCCAAATTGCTTATGAGCAGGCTATGGATGGCAGAATTTTACCAACGAGTTGGAATACTGTTCATTTGAAGAAGTATTACTTCTAAGTAAAAGGAATACCCCCGGTCAGGTATCATTACGTTCAATTTCATTTTTGTACTGTTGAAATTATACTAACCATTTTAGATGATAGGCAAAAAGCTAACCCATCACCAGATGATGATATTAGACATGCATAGGCACGAGGAAGTAACTGAATTCCCGGTCTAGGGTTATAACTTTCTGATGGACGTTTTAAAGGGTTAAGCAGTTGGGGGACTATACAGTATGGAAGGAAAAGCTCAAACACTTGGGGAACTATACAGTATGGAAGGCAAAGAAAAAGCAAAGAATACTATCAAAAAAGTCAAAGCTCAAGCCTGAAGATCCATTTTTTCCAACAAGTCAAGTGTTATGAGCAAAATCAAAGAGCCAAAGAAAACAACACAAAGCCTGATTCAAAGACTTTCAAAGAAACATATTCGTGAATGTAAACGAATGTTTAGGTTAAAGGCAGCATGTTAGGTACGGGTAAAAATGCATACCTTTGTATTGGTTCAAAAGCTGTTGTAAACGGAAACAACTACGGGCAAAAATACATACCCTTGTACTTATTCAAAAGCTGTTGTAAATGAAAACAACTATACCCTTGTATTTATTAAATAACTGTTGTAAAATAAAATAATTACGAGTAAAAATACGTACCCTTGTACTTATTCAAAAGCTGTTGTGAATGAAAATAGTTATACCCTTGTATTTATTCAAAAACTGTTGTAAAAGAAAAACGTTACGGGTAAAAATACATACCCTTGTACTTCTTCAAAAACTGTTTTCAATGAAAACAGTTATACCCTTGTATTTATTTAAACTGTTGTAAATGAAAACAGTTACGGGTATAAATTCATACCCTCGTATTTATTCCAAATCTGTTGTAAGAAAAACAGTTACAAAAGAGTTATATACGATATTCAAACACATGTGAAATGTTATGAAATTTCAAAATAATACAAAAGACTTTCTTCAAAACATTGCTTAGTAAAACACGTAAAATTCCAATCTCTCTTTTGTACATTTACACCATTATGAAGTTGAGACATCTTCTTTATTAAGTGTCGACAAAAAAAGGGTCATCTTTTATAAAATCATGCTTATTTCGATAAGGCACGAAAAATCAAATCATTTTTCAAACGTAAAGTAAAAAACTAAGGGGTAAAACAAAAACCCTAACAAAAAGCATGCGATGACTTAAGAGTAAAACAAAAACTCGAGAAATCAAAAGTCATGCTAATATTAATATTAATATCACGGGAAAAAACTAATTATTAACATAGTCTTAAGCTGGATTTGTTTATACAAAGGTTTCCCCTAAGTTGTCAGTTGGGGACTTACAAGAACCAAACTTTACCCCTAATGGGATCGGGGGTAACCACCAATTGTTCCAAATAAAAAAAAAGGACAAGATTCTATAAACTCTTTATTTAGACGAGGGGATTATCTTCATCGGCAGGAGGAGCGACATGAGATGGAGAGGCTTGTGCAGCAGCTTCATCAGGGACCTCAGCTTCAGGTGATGAGAAAGTTGCTCCGCAATGGAAGACTCCAAGATTCTTTTATCCTTACCTGTCTGGTTTGACGATGCCTTCTCTATGGCTAGTTCCGCTGAAATAACTCTGATCCGCTGCTCCAAGGTACATTTCTCCTCCTCCATTGCCTCCATATCAAGCTACAAACTCTCGAACTGCTCCTTCTAATTGTCAGCCTCGATATGATAGTCATTAGCTCGTTGCTCCATTTGAACAATTCTTTCATTAACTCTGCTTACAAGATTTATCTGCATAAAAGGATAAGTTAGATACAGTAAAGGATATGGAAAGAGGGAGGAATGGTTTAAAGTCTACCTTCAGGGACGAGTGCACAATCTCGTTCATCCAAGTTAAGGAGCTATGACTCTCCAACTTTGACTTCTCCACTGGGCCTATTAGGGGTTTAAACCATACATCCGCTTGGCCTGATGTTTTCAAGAGGCTGCCTCCTGCACGAACCTCTATCATTACTTGCTTCATCACCCCTACTGGAAGACCCTACTTCGACAAGAGAAGGCACGAAAGTAGGGGCAGATGAACGAGCCACAGATGGAATAGGCTGAGAAGTAGAAACAACAACGGGAGCAGTAAACGAAGGTTCCGCAGGAAAATATGGAGGGAAAATAGCAAGAGGTGCTTCTTCTGAAACTGTACCAAAGCCTTGCATGAACGATTGATCAATTGATTCATGAACAGGAGAGGGAGTTGCATCTTCAAGAGTGGAAAGCTCTGATTCAGGTACGGGAGGATCAACAATAGGGACAAATTCATCGTCAGAGACTACCCTCCTCCTTTTGACCTATGAATCAATGAATCTTCTTCCTGTTATTCTTCATCCTCTAAGGTTCAAGACCCACTTGCCTTCCTTTTCGACGAGGAGGAGCCAACAATGATTTCCTGGGCCTTAGCCAGGGAAAGTTTTGAAGCGGACACAGCAACAACAGAAATTCCACGAGCAGGAAACTTTGACAAATGAAAGGGATCATATAAATTCAAAAAGAATAAAAGAAGAAGTAAAAAAACAACCCATTACCATGGGTTTTCACCTTCCAACCAAACCTCGAAGAGAGGTATTTCCAAGAACGTTCTTCTAAAGGAGCGATTAACAAAAGTTTTTCTACCCAATCACGAAAACCGGAGACATTCTCGATGGTTCCCATGGTTGCTACAAAATGAAAAGAAATAGTCACGGTACTGATAATTTATCAAAAATAAAGAAGGAAAGTGAGAAAAACTGTACTCACGTGCAAAGTTCCACTTCTCAGGGAAGGGGATATTTTCTTCACCTACTAAACATGCAGTAGGGACAACAACGTACCGAAAATACCACTCTCTATCCTTGTCATCATCTGGTATAACTAAAACTCTTTTACTCCTAATCGCGAGCGTAAAACCTGCTTGGCGAAATAACATCGGGGAGTATATGTGAATAAGATGATGGAAAGTAAAAGGGACGGAAGCTAAGTTGGCCAAGTACCTAAGGCATGCAACTGCCCTCCAAACAAGAGGACCAATCTGTCCCAAGCAAACATTGAAGAATCAACAAAATTCAATGATAACAGGGTCGATGGGAGGCTTGAATCCTAATGTGAAGGGATAAGTATATACAAAAGAATACCCAGTTTTATAAGAGGTTATTCTTTGACTAACATTAGGAACTACAACTGGAAAATCATACTTCCAACAACAATCTCTACATACGAGTGACACTAAACCCTCTGTTATTTGGGTAGGATAAAGGTCAGTGATGAAATGGAGGAAAGCTGTGTACTAATGGTCTCATTATCCTTAACAAAAGAAACCTTGACTGGGACAATCTCGTCGACTCTCGGTTCACGAAGTGGTTCGTTGTGTTCCCTACTCTTTGATGAAGATCTAGAAGCCCTAGCCCTCGAAGAGGACGAAGGAATATTAGACCTAGAAGATGGCGGAGGAGTAGTTTGAGAAGAGGAAGAACCCTTGGAAGGTGTAGAACTTAAATTCCTAAGTCTACCACCCCTCCTACTCCGAACTGGAGCAGAAGAAGGAACCAATTCCTCTACAATAATGACCTTTTTGGGTTGCTGGCTTGAAGAAGACATGTTTACAGGAATGAAGAATTTACAAATAATGAAAGAAAGTTAGAAGCTTTTCATGAATGAAAAGGAATGAAAAAGGGTAATTATACTCAGAGGAAACCGTCAAAAAATGGAAGAAACAGTGATATAAAAGTCATAATTGAAGTTGTCACTTCGTGACTGATACGACTGCAAAAAGCCCTAAAAGGCGCTGAACAATCACAGAACTAATCCGAGAATGCCACGTGGCACAAGCATTAAATGGAAGTGAAAAACGACGCATATATTCAGAGACGGATGCAATGGTACGAGTGAAGCGGCGGAAAAATATTCCGGCCATAAATGAGTATCCACTTACCAAATTTTAATTGATAAATAAACTGTAAGTGGGGGGACTATCTGTATTGGTAAAAATGGGCTTCGCACATGTACTAATTCTGATAATTAAAACCATGTGGAGCAATAAAAATATGACAACTGGACGCGACTTTACAAAGGGGTACGACCCAAAGAGGAACGGAACAACATACCCACGAGGCAATTAGATACGAGAACCTTCATGTAATTGAGGAGATGAAGAGACATGGTCAGAATGAATCAAGGCAGAATGAATGGCAGATTCAAAGATCTTCAATCAGTGAGCCAAACATTACACAATCTTCACGCAACAGTTATGATTAACCACTGTAACGTTACA
The DNA here is from genome assembly GCA_005239495.1 of Nicotiana undulata. Lineage (NCBI taxonomy): Eukaryota > Viridiplantae > Streptophyta > Magnoliopsida > Solanales > Solanaceae > Nicotiana > Nicotiana undulata. Next base: position 41,594 of record ML265140.1, on the reverse strand, counting down.
TTAATGATATTATTAGTCATTAATGCTCAATCATTAAGAGGAGTAGGTGTTATATTAAGAAATTCCCTATAAAGGGAGTAAAATATAACTTGTATGGACACCTTCGAATCGCTATTGAAATACATTTATTACGCATCTTTGTTGTTTTCTATTTATAAGTCTGTTTATACTTATTAGCTTATTTTATTGGTTATCAGAAGCCCCAGTACTTCTTAAAATATCTTTGGAAGAGAATCTAATTCTTTGGTTAAACACATGGGATGGTGAATGCTCCTGGGTCTTCCTTCTTCTCAACGGTTGTTGTAGCAATAATAGAGCTAACCCGGTGAGTCATACTCACAACTTCATTCTTGATAGATATCTTTTTGGTCATCAAGTCCTTTAATATATGGAAAATCCCGGCATCTCTTGGAAGGCCTCCAAGAATGGAATGTTCACCGACAATTGCTTTAGAATATCATTGTCAAGACCCAATTTCCCTCCGCAGGGTTTTGGGACGGCACCAAGTCTATACAACTAGGTAAGCCTAAAGATGTGCGGAAATCAAAATGTAAAAACAACACAATAATAGAGGATGAAGCAAAAGCAATACTATTAAACTATGCCGGTCGGCATTTACAACTTTACTCTGCCCAAAACCTGGAATATCAACATTGTCATAAAGTGTACACTATAACTCTATACAACGAAACTGGAAAGTATTTATGTCTAAGTACTATGACTATACTAAAATAAGGAAGGGGAATCGGAAGGTTCTGCGGATGCGGCAGAAATACCTCACGGTCTCCAAAAGCTGCTGCTGCTCCTAACCTCGGTAATGCGTACTGATACCTGGATCTGCACATGGGGAAAACATGCGCAGAAGGGCGTGAGTACTCCACATTCGGTACTCAGTAACTGCCAAGCCTAACCCCAGTCAAGTAGTGACGAGGTCAGGTTGAGGCTCTACTGAGTTTGCAAATAAAACAGTTATGATTTAACAGTTGCAAATAAATGAAAATAATTAACGGAAATTTAAAGTAAATCTAGAAAGAATAACGTAAAGTAGCCCTCAACTCAACACCGCATATAACTTAATAGATAATTGTGCAATGCAATACAGGGGGAAAGCTCCCGGGTCTCAGCCCGTAGTGCCAACGTAAATATGCAATGCAGTACAGGGGGAAAGCTTCCGAATCTCGGTCCGTAGTCCCAATTTAAATATGCTATGCAGTACAGGGAGAAAGCTCCCGGATCTCGGTCTGTAGTCACAATTTAAATATGTAGTGCAAGATGTATATCAGATGCATCGTAATTCAATAGTTTAGGAAAAACAGTAGGCGGTATAGAGTAAAATACTTCATCAAGGTTCAAATAGTAGTAGTGAGTGGAAAATCAGGTAAAATCGGTTGACATGTTTAAATCTTTAAGTTGCTACTCAGTTTAAAACGATCACAATAATAATAGAATTAAAAATGAGGTATGACATAGAAAGAACGAAGGAAATCCAGTAAGATAACCCATGCACGCACACGGTGCCTCACGTACACGGGGTTTTTATGGTGAAAAATCATATAAAATGCCTAAGGGAAATATCCCCAACACAGAGTTAGGCAAGCCACTTACCTCGACTGCGCAACTCAACTACGTACCACGCTCTTGCCACGAGTATCCAACTCCGGGTGGCCTGAATCTAATAAATTCGATTGCATAATGTAAATAATACTTCAAGAAATCAAAATATCTAATTAAGTCGAAGCTAATACGCGAAATTAGGAATTTTGACCAAAACGCCTCTTCGACCCACGTCTCGGAATTGGGTAAAATTTATGTTTTCCGAACCCTCATTCACTCACGAGTCTAACCATATACGAATCTCTCAAATTGGAGGTCACATACTCACTCAAAACCCCATAATTCGGTCTATGAAGTTTCTTCCCATTTTCCCATTTTCTACACAAGATTTTCGAAATTAAAGGTAGAATTTAAGGTTAGATTCATGGAAATTGATCTATATAGGTTAGGAATCGCTTACCCATATTACCCAGGTGAAAAATCTCCAGGAATCGTCCTTCCCGAGCTCCCAAAATTCGAAAATTGAGGAAATAGGCTTTAACCCTCAAAATGGGTTTTTAACATTATGCGCAGGGGTTTTCTACTATGCGATCGCGGAGAGTAATAAATATGCACCCAAAATTTGACCTATGAGATCGCGACAGGAGGTCTGCGATCGCGGACCTTCTAGAAGCAGACTTATGCGATCGCGTTCCAACGCCTGCGATCGCGGAGGACAACAAAACAAAACTATGCGATCGCGGATAGTCTTCTGCGATCACGAAGAACAACTCATGTGCCTCCCCAGATGACTCTATGCGATCGCGGGGGAAGACTTGCGATCGGGGAGAAGGAATCACTGCTGGTGAAAAACCAGCAAAACCAGCTAAGGCCTTTTGGCCAAAAGGGTCCGTTTGAACCGCCGAAACACACCCGAGGCCCCCAGGACCTCAACCAAAACCACCAACCGACCCTAATACCTCATTCAAACTTGGTTGAGTCCTAAAAAACGTCCCATAAAATCAAAATCATCAAATATGCATAGATTGAAGCCTAAGAACTTATGAAATTCCAAGAATTCACATTCGATGCCGAAACACGTCTAAACTTATCCGAACGACCTCAAATTTTTCACAAAGGTCACAACTGACATTACGGACCCGCTGTCACTTCCGAAATTCCATTCCGAGTCCGATATCAAAATTTCACCTATCGGCCGAAATTGCCGAAATTCTAACTTTTGCCAATTCAAGCCTAAATCCACACCCGACCTCGAAAACACAATCCGAACACGGAGATAACGGAGTCGACGAAATTCCAGTCCGGATCCGTCTTCCCACAGCTCTAGCTATAGTCCAATTTCTAAAGCTAAAATTCACCTCAAAGGACTATGTGATCAAAATCACTCCGAATTTTGCCACTCAATGCTTCGACACGTTCCATTAACATAACAAGACATGGGAGAAGCAGTTATTAGGGGATCGGGGGTTTAAATCTCAAAAGGACCGACCGAGTCGTTACAATCATAAAACTTCTCGAACTTGCTATCATCTACCCTTCTAGCAAGCCTTTGAGGAAATGGAGGAGTAGGTCGAGGAATCGGTGGAGGAGCTTTTGGGGTATCCTTCACCTTTTCTCTTACCTCTTCGTGCCTTGCTTTTTTAACCTTCACCTCTTGGGAGGGCTTCTCACTTTCAACAACTACCGATACTTCAACTCTTGCCTCAACTTCTTGCTCAAGATCATCTACTTCAACTACTTGTTCATTTTTATCTTGAAGTAATTTCCAGCTTCCAGTAGTAATAGCCATGCAATGAGAAGATGGACCACTCACATTACCCTTTGGGTTCACAATTATATCACTTGGAAAGGTACCTTTGAGCTTTGGATTTTGTTCTCTTGACAAGTCTCACATTTGTATTTCAAGCTTTTGTATAGAGGCGGTGTGTGACCCTACTATTTCGGACATGTTTTTCATTGTGGGGTCACCTCTCTCTTGATTTATCAAGATATTTTCAAGAATTCCTTCCAACTTGGATTCATTTGAAGGACCTTCCTTGTCGTGTGGGGAGTTAGAATATTGCCCCTTCGATGGAACATAGGAGTTGGAACTCCGGTTGGCATAATTGTTATTGTTGTTGTTCCAATTACCTTGACTCGACCCACCTTGATCATTGCACCAATTTTGTTGGCCTTGCCCTTGCGAGTTTGTCCTCCATTGATTTTGTCGGTGATACCCACCTTGAGAATTATGAACATAGTTGGCCTTTTCGAATTCTTGATTTTCTATTGGTTGCATGTCTTCCACAACATTTACCTTCTTTGTTTAGTTTTCCGTGAACATCTTGGTTATCACATCAATGTTTGTGGCAAGCCCAGCAATCAACTGGTCCCTCTTTAGCTTTTCTTTGATCATGTCGGTCAAAGAGGGCGTACCATAAGAAATTCCACCACTGGCATCTTCAGAGTGCCATGCTTGATTGTGTTTGGCCATTTTGTCTACAGTCTGTGTAATTCTGGGAAATGACTTGTCCATGAATGATCCGTCGGCTGCGTTTTTGGATATAGACCGGGACAATGGATCTAGACCCATGTAAAATTTCTCCATCAAAATAGTATCTGGAAAACCATGGTTCGGTGACCTCACCAAGTACAACTTGAATCGATCCCAAGCTTCATGTAAGTGTTCTCCTGGTAGTTGTTTGAAGAAGAAGATTTTATCTCTAAGATAGGAATTCTTGCTCTGTGGGAACCACTTGGACAAGAAGGCACGGACAAGTTTGGGCCAAGAAGTGATAGATTGAATAGGTAGATTTTGAATCCACTTTTTCGCCTCTCCAATCAATGAGTATTTGAACACCCTCAATCTCAAGGCATCATTTTTCACATTGTTCTATTTATGCATGGCACACACACCCAAGAAATTTCTAAGGTGTTGCGTTGTATCATCATCTGTAGATTTCCTGAATAATCCTTATGCCTTAAGCATTAGGATTAACCCTTGCTCTACTTTGAATGTGGCAGATTCAACCCGTGGAGGGAGAATAGCGTTGGTGTCATCAGTGTATTCCTCAATGTCCGCAAATGGATTCTCCTCTTCATCATAGTCAGCCGTTCGTACCTAGCACACCAAGCAAAACAATCAAAGTGTGATGGAATAGAAAAGATATAAACTAAAGTGCACACTAGTTAGTAATTTCAAAACCGTATTCCCCGGCACCGGCGCCAAAATTTGATACGCTCAAATTACATCTTAAAATAGTTTAAAGCGGTTGATGTCAAATATAATAACCCAACTAGGTTGGGGTCGAATCCCACAGGGAATAGGCGTGAAAAGATTACTTGAATAGTGTAAAGCTTAACTTTAATCGTGTTTCTATTCCATTAGCGTAACAAGAGTATGGTAATTGAGTGAAGTAGTAACAAGTATGATTATATAAGATTGTGATTAATTTTGTTAATTAAACCAAGGTTGTGTCCCCTTCAATTATATGTAATGCTATCGGTGTTAGTATGATAAATTTCTAATGGAAGGTCCTTTTGATATGCAAATGATTTCTAAATTACCACCCAACATTTTCCAATAGTTGGGTAGTATTTCCTCTTTATGATTTTTCCAAATATAAAAGAGTTGCAAGTAGGAATAATCAATTTATGCCAAATAAAACCCACTTATTCCAAAGCGATTCTATTAAACAAGGTTTAACGCCTTGAGTTTTTGATATTTACTTCTACAAAACCCTAATTCAACTTTTCCCAGTAAAGAAAGAATATAATGGCACTTGTTATTGTTTGCAACTACCAACAATAAATGAAAAATGAGAAATAAATATATATCAACCAACTATTATATATATNTTTTTGTATTTTAGCATGTGTAGCTAGCTTTAAATACTAAGGTTGTGGACCCTAAATGGGTGTAATGTTAATGGGTGTATAACATTGAATATATATATATATATATATATATATATATATATATATTCAATGTTATACACCCATTAACATTACACCCATTTAGGGTCCACAACCTTAGTATTTAAAGCTAGCTACACATGCTAAAATACAAAAAGATGAGAATATTTAATGTCATAATGCTTACAAAGTGCAAGATTCTTCACTCTCAAACTTCCAAAAGATGGGAATATTTAATGCTTGGAATGTAGCTCCTTTTTCAGACAAGATTCCCCCACAAAACCCTAAAAAATCCATTTATAGTGGTCTAAAAGTCGGGGCCAATTATGGACAAAAATACCCTCCCAGGCACGTTATGCGACCGCATATCTGTTGCAGAACAGATATGCGGTCCGCATCTTCTTCAAATCCATCGCAGATTCTCAGACTTAGGTTCCAGGTATTCATCGCATAGGGACTTTTCGGTTCGCATTGCTAATATGCGACCACATCTTGCCACCAGATCTTTGGGCTAAGCAACTTTGACTGGAGGTTTGTGATCCATTATGTGGCCCACAAACTTGTTATGCGGTCGCATAATGGACTGCATATTCTTCACTTAAAATGCCCAATTAAACTGTCTTGATATGCGGTTCCCTTGAGCATTATGCGGTCCGCATGTGAGGTTTGCGGTTTGCATGTGAGGTTTGCGACCGCATTTTTGTCCTCTTTATGCTCTTTTGTGGCCTTTTGACTTCATTTCGTTGTTTTTGGGTTCTCAAGCCTCATGCACTGCAAAACATCAAAACTTCATAAGAATTTTGGACAATTGCATTTAAAACTAGTTAAAAGTCTAAGAAATTGGTATTAAATGTGCTGAAATTCCCCGGCACATCAATTCTGCAATGCTCTCAATCACAATTTCTATAATTTTCTAGATCCAATAATAAGACACCTGATTTACTTAGTTGATGTAACTCTTTTAGTTTCCTCTTTCCTCTGATTAGCATGTATGTAGGCTTAAGCTATCTTCTGATCTGCAGCTCGTGATATTAGTTATTACTTTATCTTTTAATAGACGATATGGTATATCTGTGATACCGTCATCTAAAAATTCAATCCCTTGTCTATGACCTGGTCTCAATTCTTTCATTTAACTTATACCAGAGTCTCCTACGGCTTTATGATTGTCAATATATATGCTGCATGAATAATACTTCGAACTCTTAAGTGCGTTCTTAACATAACTAAATCTGGATTATTGATCGAATAATTCCTTTAGTTCCTTTTTAGCTTTCTTTAAATGTAATCTATTACCTTTCCCGGTAATTGTGCCCCTTGTTGCGTGCATACTTAGCTTATCTTAGTCCCTATGCATGCCGGAGTTTTCGTGCAACTCATACGATCTCGAATATTACTTTTGATTTTACTTCAGATTCATTAGCAACGGTAGGTGCCACTTTCTTATGGAGTGCATACAATGTTATAGTGAGAATGTGGTTACAAGACCATTCCTCTTTAGGTCAATGTGCTTATGTTGAAGCCTACTTCCTTATTTCCTCAGCTAGTCTTTCATTGTAGTACTTATGGAGGATCCTCTGACTCTTGTAAAGCGTCGAGCTTATTACATCGAATACTCGATGGAATTTTTGATGTCCTTCCTCGCCTATAATTATCCGTAGTTACTTATATCTACGCCTTTGTGCTTGTAGGGTTGCTTCTGAACTTGATATTTTGACTTTATTCCCAGTGAAATTCTCTTTATTTTCATAATACTCATATGATACCTTTAGTACCCCGACTCCTATATGAATATTTCTCAAGGATCACGATATTATTATCTGCGAGACTGGATTCACTCTGTTGGGGTTCACTATGTTTATCTTGCATGATCTTCCGATTTGTCCGTAACCTCTTGTCTAGCCATAACTAGGCCGTTTCTGAATCAACTGCTAACTACTCATGGGCTCATTGTCATATCAATATTCCGCGTAATCCTTCTTGGGTCATTAGTTTTGTCTTAACTTACGTCCCGCACTAGCTCCTTATCTATCAATAACATCTCGGGCAGGAACCCTTACTTTCTCTCCTTGATGTCGCGTTTGCATAATGTTCTGGAATCGTAGCATATCTGTAGGATTTGAATAAGTGCAATCTCATCCCTTTCACATTTTTATCACATTTTTCCTTTACCATTTCATAGTTACTAGAACAACTTAATTCTGACTTAATGCCACATCACTCCATATTCCCCCCTTTAGGGGAATACTAAGATTTAGTGTTACGACGAGCTACCAATAGATGTTTTACCTCTTCCTCTTAGGTGTCTTTTCACACCATCGATGATCCTTACTCGCCTTATGGTAATCCTTCTATACCAAGGATAACAGATTTCCTTACTCGTGAGGATGACATTTAGTATAACTGGCACATACAGTCCCTTAAGCTCAACTTTGCTCACATTGCTTGCTTTAGGAAAGCGTCTTCCTGAATGACCTTTAAAAGGTATTCTTCTGTAGTCCATTCTATTATCGACGGAACGCAATCTCTAAATTTCTCATGATGCCGATTATTATCAAATCACCCAATCCCTAATTCATGTTTAGTTTATCTTGTTCACCAGTCCATACTGATTTCTATTACTCTGGGGTCTAACTTTTTCCTTTTGGTAATCACCTTAGAATCACGAAATTATTTCTCGAAATGAGGATATGACTTTATGAACTATATATTTTTGTTGCATCAAGGCCTATCACCTCTCGTATTTTCCTCCCCTTATCTGTAGACTCTGTGATACTATCATTTTTTATCTACTTTTGTCATCCATGTATCACATCTTACTCATAATGCTTCATTAAATCTCTTCTTATTTCCCTGCTAACATCTCTATTTATCACTTTATTGTGAAAACTTCAACAACACATTCTCTTGCTTTTAGCTCCCCTTGATCCATCCACTGGCTTTTCGTGTTGCCTAACATTTTTCCTCTACTACGGACGGGAGCCATACTAAGGTAATATTTATCCCTTCCAGGATTCTAGTGCATGTCTTTGTAATTTATTTTTTGAACATTCTAGTATTCATATCTAGTTGTACTATTCTAGAACGCACCATCTAGGTGTCTCACAAGGAGATATATTCGCACATTTGAAATATCCTTCGGAAATGTCAACTGACACAAACAATCCATCCATCATTTTGGGTTACTCTAACCCCAACCGGATCCTGATATCCTGTCCTTCTCTCAATCCATATTTGTTACCTCCCATAGGGCAAAACTAAGATGGGTGTGGCCAATTGTACATACATATATCATTGTTGAAGGTAACTCAAAATGCTTATATTTCTCTCCTTGAATTGTAAATACTGGTAATCTTCATTAACTTGGCGTCTCGTACCCTTATTCACCTTGCTTCATTTACTTTTTGAAACTTGTACCTTCTAATTCTCTCTTTGCTTTTTACCATAGGGGTGGATAGATGTTCTTTCCTTAAGGCTCCTTATAAGAAGTTTACACGTCTTAGTACACACATGTTCTGCTGAAGACCTCGCATTTATCCATCATAAGAATGATGTAAAATTGAGTTCCTCCGACTTAACTCTTCCACAGTCACATTCAATCTCTTACCAACTTTCTTTTGGATATAGGTATCGTCTTATTACGAATAAAATAGAATTTAGGAGTTTAAAATTTTACAACTGAGCTCTACCACACGACCTAGAGTAAGAAGAAAGACTGACTGTCCTAAATGCTCTGTAGCCTCCTACTTATAAGTGTGGTGCACAACACACCCATAAACAAGACTCTACTAGACACAACTTGTAGACTCCGTAGGACATAACTGCTCGGATACCACTTTTGTCACGATCCAAACTGATGGGCCGCGACGGGCTCTCGGTGCCTTACTCAACCGAGTACCAACTTAACGTATATTTTGTATCAAACGATCATAGGTAATTGAAACAGAAAGGCTGCTATGAGATAACTAGAGTGAAAGATGAGGGGACACTCGACATAGGACGACCCAACATGTGTAGAAACTCATACATGTGACACACGGGCCTATAAGGCCAAAGTGATCCTTTAAGAGTACATAAGTATGTCTACAAGCCTCTAAGAGTACATAAGTATCACAAAGGTCAGGACAGGGCCGCGCCATACTAAAAAATACACGTCCAAATCATACTGACCAAACAAGCAACTCCGGAGAAAATGGAGCGCACCAATATCTTCCATTGACCTAATAGCCTACTTGGAGGAGTCTCGACCTTTCTATCGGGACCTGCAGGCATGAAATGCAGCGACCCTAGGCAAAACGGACATCAGTACAAATAATGTACCGTGTATTTAAGTAATGAAAGTCAGTAAATAATAGACATGCAAGAAAAATGGAAAAAGACTCGACACGTAAGTTTGAATAGCCATGTGAATCATTTAATACTTATAATGTCATTCATATGCCTATAAATGCCATACCATGCATAGGTATATGCGTTCATAACATCATCAAGCCTCTGAGGGCATACCATCATATCTTCTCGGCCACTGTGGGCAAATCATCAACGTATACCAGCTGATCAGGTGGTGGTGCGTATATATCACCGTAACCTTTTCCTATATCTCATATACATATACACACACACACACACACACACACACACACACACACACACA
>ML265140.1:0-31303 GCA_005239495.1 Nicotiana undulata | reverse complement strand
TATATATATATGCGTATATAACACCATATGGTCATGGGTCAATATACATGTATAAATGAATGCAATACATGAGAAATACGCAATAAAATCTCTTGGAATGTTATAAGATCATTATACCTCTGATTAATATCATGAAATAAACTTTATCAACTTACGTATCTTCTGAGACCCATGAACAGACGATATAATAATAAAACATATGGAAAATCAAGAAATTAGGAACCTCTAATATTTCTATGAATAAAGTCATTTATGGAAGTTGTGCACTTGATCATTTCATTTGTATCGTATGTATCATGCCAAAAGAAAGAAGTTAACATACCTAAGCCGATTTCTTGACAATCCCTCTAACACACGTCTTTTGCGAAGAACACATAACGGAGGATCGAAGTAGGGAAAAATCCGCATGATATTATTGAGAAAGATTGCACCGTATTCCCGTAGAATCGCAAAATGTTGTTGCTATGTAGTCTTGAACTAACTTTTGTTACTATCTTATGTGATCTTAGATGAAATTTACTTGGTGAAGCTCATCCATCACTTAGAAGATGTAAGTATCTACATTTTATGATTTAGAGAAGTCTCTAAGTCTTGGTGATGTGGGCCCCACCTTGATAAGGATGACTTGGCCAAAGAATGTCCAAATTATGCCACCTTTCAACTTAATTTAAGAGTCACATTTACCTTGCTCTTGGCTTCCACGTTGAGCCTCCTTAGACTTATCCAACTATTCACCCCATTTCCTTAATCAACTCATTAATCCCCCACTAATCTAATAATTAACCAATTATTCACATAAATAAGAATTATCTCAAATTACTTATAATACTACTAATTTTCAACACACCTTATACATCTTGCTATCATGGTCATGTGGTACCTTGTACGACACTAATCCATAAATACGGGGTATTGTAGCTTGGACCGCATTTTATCTCATAATGTCAAACTTCGACGAAATTCATTTTCTTCGATTTGCTTACCCTCTTTCCTTCATGAATTTACTCATCACTTGTTTGATATAGAACTTACGACGAAACTTTAACCTACGAAAATGCAAGATGTAATATCTCATTTCAGAGCTTTCCAACAATTTACTTATGGAATACTTCCACGAACTAAAACATGGGGTGTAACAATGAGAATTCCATTAACAACTCTCAGTCACAAGCAGAATACATACTTCATCAGCCAGAAACCTACCACTTGATCTTATCCAGGAGAAAATCACAACGCGCAACAAACTCCCTCATGCTTGTAGAGGACACCCATCTCAATCGTGATAGAGATCATCGAGAACTCTACGAAACCCATTTTTACATAATCAAGACATCAGAACAAAATCCATCTAACACAACCAAGGAACGCATGCTTCTTAACCTAAGAGTGTTTCCACAAAACATTGGTAAAACCACACCGCACTAAGAGAATCAAAAGAATAGATCATTTCCATTACCATGTTGATCTAAACCACTACCCAACGACCCTATTTATTCGAGTTCCTCTCGACTTGCCTTGAAATTAACCCTTCTCTTGCCAGAACATCACAATCCTTATCCAAAGCGCACCACAAGAGGTCCTAGTATGAAACCACATCACCCGAAAGCCCATAAGCTGCTGCTGTAAAGCACCCCAAAAGTACCACAATCGAGATACCCACTCTGAAGAGACCTTCTATGAATCTAAAACATTTTTATTTACCTTTCTGATACTGAATGTAGAATTCATAAAGATATAGAAATACCGCAAGTCACGACACCATCCACTACAAATCTCAAATCTTATCCATTTACAAATCCGGAAATTTCTCAAATACCACACATGAATCATGAACTTATTAGAACTTTTCGGGAGTCATCCAACCTACTATAATCTCAAATGCACTGCCAAAACAAGCCGAATGATCTGCGCTCAAATGGAACCCAAAAACCTAAAGAAGTACTCCATGTCTAAGCAACCGAGTGAATCCCTACTCCATTCACACTGCCTCCACCTCGAATATTATACCCAAATCATCCCAAAATTTTTATATATCCACCAAGTGTAATACCTCATGCATCTTGGAATTTTCTTATTCGAGTCATACGAGAAACCAACCTCTTTAGATCATAATTGATCCGTAAGTGTACCTCAGACCAAAACTAGCATAGCACATAACTATGCAACTTAATCGGCGATAGCGGACTCCCTCACTTGCCTCGAAGCCATAGATCAAAACATCATATAACCCACAATACCCTTACTCCATTACTGTCATAACTCCACACTGTTTTTTAACTTAACCCTTCATAAGATCATGTAACACGAATCATAAAATAACTCAAATTATCTGCTAAGCTCACATTCATCCTCGTGACAGTCAAGTCAACTTCGTCAAGAAATCCAAACTCAAATTGCAACACATGTAACCCAATGGTAGAAAGTAACTCTTTGCATAATCATCATAAGAATCACACAATATTAGAACATCCCGCAGGAGATAACCCACTTGCTTAGCCCTAAACTGAAATTTCTCTATGCTCTTTCATGGCCATAACCACTATGCAATCGCCAAAACCTCCCGAGTCTGAACTTGTCAACAAGACATAAGAACACACTTCATTCCACAAATGAACAACTGAAATTTCCCTTACACATTCAAGAATCAAGACTATACAACACATCAAGACAAAAATTAAGCATCTAATAGTCCTTTCCACATCCCAAACAAAATCTTCTCGTCATATCCAAGCCATCTGAACACATCCCCCAATCACATCATAATCATTATATAGACATTTAACCACTCACCGAGCCATAAATACTACTTCTAGGGACACTACCAGTTGTATAAGTCCAAAATCACATACTCGCACAACTAAAACTATCAAGCCCAAGCTACGGTCAAAACTCAGCCCCAAATTCTCCAGACTGGCCTATCACCAAAACATAGAAAACACATCTTGCACCCCATCCATGGAATCACAAGCCGTCGGTCCATAGATAATACCGAGCGCTCACATAACATATAAGTGAGTGGAAGGAATTCAAAGGGATACGCTTCAAGCTGAATCAACACCGCACGATAAGGAAAGAAAGATGGGAAATTAATCCTAGATGCGATGTAGCCTCTCAAAGATTAATATGGACGTCATCACATGATCTGGAAGACTCTACTAGACACTTACTCATGACTCGTAGAACGCATGAACCCAGAGCTCTAATTGTCATGACCCAATTCCCACTTGTGATGACCCAAAAGGTCATCTTGCATAAATTTAGTTATGACTGTGTTTCGAGGTCCCGAAAGCCTTCGTTAAAAATTTCACCTCGATGTGCGTGCGCAGCCCGTGCGCGTAGCCGGGAAGCCTTTATGTGAAAACTTGATGAAGAGTTGAATTTATGATAATTAATTGAATAAAGTTGACTTTGGTCAACATTTTTTGTAAACAGACCCGGACCCGTGATCTGGCGTTCCCGGGAGGTCCGTAGGAAAATATGGGACTTGGGCGTATGCCCGGAATCGAATTCCGAGGACCCAAGTCCGAGAAATGAATTTCTAAAAAAAAATTGTTTTATGAAAATATTAAAGGCTTATGAAAATGAACCTCTATGTGAAACCTGTGCTGCCGGGCCCGTGTTATAGTTTCGGAGCCCGGAACAAGTTCAATATATGTTACTTAAGTTATTTATGAAATTTGGTAAGAAACATACTTGATTTGACGGGTTTCGGATCAAAATGGGAAAATTTAGAGTTAATAAAGTTTTGAGGATTTTCATAGATTTTGAAATTTGGTTTGGAATGTGATTTTATGTACCGAGGTCTGAATGAAATTCCGAGAGTGGGAATAGTTCCGTTATATCATTTATGACTAGTCTGCAAAATTTGAAATTATTCTGAGTAGTATAGGCCGGTTCAGCGCATTGAACTGAATTCTAGAATCTTAAGTTCTTAGGAATAACTCAATTTGGTTTTGGGGTTGAATTCTGAGTTTCGTTGTAGTTTTTCGCGTTACGGAAGTTCGAGCGAGTCCGTATCATGAATACATACTTTCCGGTACTTTTGGATGGGGTTCCGAGGGGCTCAGGTGAGTTTTGGACCCCTGGGAGCTAAGTAGGAAAAATCAGATTTTTGCTGTCTGGTTTCCTTCTCTGCTATCGCAAAAGGTGGGTCGCGATCGCGGAAAAGGAATTTGGCTGGGCTGCTGATTGTTCTTCACGATCGCAGCTTCCTCTTCGCGATCGCGTAAGGCCGGACTCCATGCCTTCGCGATCGCAGCCCCATCCTCGCGATCGCATAGGGCCAAGCCAGGGCCAGGCACAATTACTCTTCGCGATCGCAGGACTCTGCCGCGATCGCAGAGGTCTGGGTAGTTGGCCTTCGCTACCGCAGGGCCCCTGTCGCTATCGCAGTGAAGGAATCCCTGGGCAGTTTTATTAAATACCGGACTTAGAATTTTTCCTCCATTTTCATCTTCCTCCTAAAGTTTTTAAAGATCTCTTCAAGGAACCTTCCACCACTGTTATTGAGGTAAGTAAATTCCATGATTTTGCTAGTTTTAAACATTAATTCCTAGTTAAATTCCATACTAAATTATCTAAAATCATAGAATTAGGTAGTAATTTTAGGGCTCTTGAGGGTTTTGTGATTTTCCATTTTAGGACATGAATTCAAGTAGAAATCACACCTTACTGCTCCTTAGGCTATGGGTGAGTGATCCCTTCGCGAATCTTCGGAATTTGAGCATGCGGGACCGGGGTTGAAATTTGGGAATTCTTCAAGAATAGCGTTTTTCTTAAATAACTAAGATAATTCCCCACATTGTGCATGCATTGATTTAATTTTACACCTTTTGGCTAGTTGCGAGTCCTTGGGTGTAGAGTTCGGAGTTTCGGGCGCAATTGTGGTCCGAGGGGTAGATTCGACACGAGGTGAGTCTCCTTTCTAACCTTGTAAGATGGAATTGTCTCCATAGGTGATGTATATGCTATGTGTAAATTATTTGGGGGCTACGTACGCGCCAAGTGACGAGAGTCCGTACGTAGCGGCTATCATTGTTATGTCCGGGTAGTTAGGCCCACATCATGACTTATATGCTTCCTCGTAATGCCTTATATGCCTTATGTGCTTCCTCGTAATGCTTTATATGCTTCCTTGCAATACTTTATATGATTTATTGTGACGCCATATAAACTATGAGATTATGTTTTGTATAGCATCGTTCCTCTGAGGCTTTATGGGAAAATTGTTGAATGGCGAAGGAATTTGTTATGGAAAGAAAGTATTTGTGATATATATGGGATCGGGCCGTACGCCACGGCAGAGTTGAAAAGTATTTGTGATATATATGGGATCGGACCGTACGCCACTGCAGAGTTGAAAAGTATTTGTGATGTATATGGTATCGGGCCGTACGCCACGGCAGAGTTGAAAAGTATTTGTGATATATATGGGATCGGGTCGTACCCCATGACAGAGTTGAAAAGTATTTGTGATATATATGGGATCGGGCCGTACGCCACGGCAGAGTTGAAAAGTATTTGTGATATATATGGGATCGGGCCGTATGCCACGGCAGAGTCGAACAATATTTGAAATGAACATGGGATCGGGCCGTACGCCACAGCGGATCTAAGACTTGGTGATTATTGTTCCGTTTCGGCGGTCTTGCCCTTGAAAGTGCATTATTGCTTAATTCAGTAGTTGTTTGGATTTTGCTCTTGATATGTACTTGTTGCTTATTTCCCGACATGCCTATTGTATTTCATTATATTCTATCATATGGTATTACTGTTGGACCTTAGTGAGTATCAAGTCGACCTCTCGTCACTACTTCTTCGAGATTAGGCGGAATACTCACTTGGTACATATTTATTTAATATGTACTCATGCTACACTTCTGTACTTAACTGTACAGGTTCTGAGGTCGGTGCTTCTGGTTATTGTACCGGAGATAGACCCTGAGCTTGTGGACTTGACTTCACGGTGAGCTGCTTCCTCTAGCGATTCCCAGCAACACCATGGAACTTTCACTTATTTTTTTTATTTTCCCTGTCTATTTCATCCAGATTGTGGATTTGTATATATATTACTTTCCTTTTGTATATTCCGTTAGTATGCCTAAGACACTCGTGAAACTAGTTCCTGGCACACGCGTAGTGTATATATTTTGGGTTTTGGGTTGTATAGACATACATATGCTTATTTCTTCGCCATGTAGTGTTATGCTTTTATTTTCGTATCACGCTATCATCATGTTTAACTGTTTAAAATTGGTGAATATTGACTTTTTTAATCAAATGGGAAGGGTAACACTTAGTGTAATTCATATTGGCTTGCCCAACCCCATTGTTGGTCGCCATCATGACCTGGATTAGGATTCTAGGTCGTGACACCATTATAGGCCTGGATGACGCCCAACGTCGCTCCTAGGCAAGCCAAAGGGGAACTTTCCATTTAATTGTTCATTTTAATATTTTAAAGTAATTGATTTAATTTAATAAAGAAACAAATAGTAAGTAACAATAGTAATATAAAGCGTAAGCTAAATATAATAGTGAATTAGTGAATCTAATAATAAAAAACCATGGATCTCAAAACCCGTTGTCACAAGTGCACGAGAAACTAGTAGAATATAGAAAGCATCCTATACTACTTTGTGGAGTAAGTTAGACAGAAAAATAAATAAAACAAGGAAGAGACTCCGAGTTCTACAGAATGGAGCATAGGGAGCAGTTCATCACTAAGTCTCCAGGTAGCGGGGTACGCGCCTGTCAGGCCAGCAGATGCACCTGCCTCAGATACTGCATGATTTGTGCAGAACTATAGTGTGAGTACATAGGCAACATGTACCCAGTAAGTATCTGGTCTAACCTCGAAGAAGTAGTGACGAGGGATCGACATCGACACTTACTAAGGGTTAATAAAGAAAATATAGAAGTAGGTATGGAATACAACAATAATAATGAGATAAGATACAGTAATTTATAATTCTTAAACATAATATCAATTTAGAGTCTCCAACTATCATGGGCCAAGTAATTGACACATAAGAACCACCAAGTAATTTTCTAGTCTCAAATCAAGAAGAAATACCAAGCATAATCGGACTCCAAGCAATATCACGCACGATTTATGCCGAGGTCTTATGGCTCGATCTAGAATAGTGTGTACACTGCAGAGGGTCGACCAATGCGTACTATAGATTCATTTAATATACTGTCGAGGCATTCGGCCTGATGCACAGGAATAAAGGAAACTCTACAAACTCCAATCAATTACTACTACATAGGATTAATACTCAAAAAAGGCATAATTTCAACTAACCGTCAAGTATTCCACCAAAACTCAAAGTAATGAAGCTCTGTCCTGCAAAATCCTTTATGCAATTTCGATTGTGGATCCAAGTAATTAACTAACAAGTTGGGTGAAAATAATACAATTAATGCATGGTAGATTCCTATGTCTCCTCGGACACAAGCATGAATTTAGCTATGTATGGACTCTCATCACATCGTGCATACATAGCATCCAGAATCATTAGCAAATATTTATTTAAAACACCTACATGGATAATTCCCTCTTACAAGGTTAGGCAAGAGACTTAACTCATTTTCAAATCCTCTTACCGAACCACAATTTACACTAATATCCTCAAATCGGTGCCGCGTAATCCGAAACTAGCCAAATATTGTACAAACTAACAATATTTGCACAAATGTTTATAACTAACTATTAGAGTAATTACCCAAATTGGAAGATTTGTTTGCCTCGGCTCCACGTGTCTAGATTCTGAATTTTTTTGTATATAAATGTTACCTATAATCTTACGAAAACAAATATATAATTTTTACGCAATTCCATAATCGTTTTCGTGGTCTAATCCCATTTTTATCAAGACCTAGATTTTACAATAAAATCCTATAATTTCCACAATTTACATGTTAAAATATACCCACAATCAGTGTATTAAACTCACATTAAGTAGTAATTACACTTACAAATCTAGTTCAAACATCCCTCTCCTAGAACTCCAAAATAGACTAACCCAAATTCAAATGAGAGAAAATGAGTTTAATTTCTGATTTAAAACAAGATTCTGTCCAGCTGACCCTTCTTCGCGATCGCGAAAAGGGCCTCGCAATCGCGAAGAGTAAATGCCTAGTCCCTTAATTCCTTCTTCGCGAACGCGACACCCCCTTTGCTCTTGAAAAAAGGGGGAAACCAAAACTAGCAATAGCAAAATTTCAAACTTAGCTCCGGGTGGTTCGAAATTCACCCGAGCCACCCGGGACCTCGTCCAACTGCACCAACAAGTCCATAAACATAATATGGACATGATCTAACCCTCGGAACACATAAAACAAAATCAATACTAATAATCTCACCCGAAAACCAAGTTAAATCAACTTATGAATTTCATACTTTTCAGCTAGCTCTGAATGCGTCGAATCTTACCGAGATAACTCGAAATGATGCCAAATTTTGCGTACAAGTCATAAATAACCATACAGACCTATTCCCTGGTTGGGAATCCCAGAAGACCTATATTACACCAAAGTCTACTTCAAACAAATTTCAATGAACTTGAAAACCTTCAATATGTCAATATTTAACTTTAAGCACTGAAACGCTCCCAGATCACTCGTAACTCGATCCGAACGCATACCCAAGTCCAAAATCATCATAAAAACCTATTGAAACCATCAAATCCTGGTTCTGAGGTCATTTACTAAAAATGTTGACTCAAGTCAAACTTGGCCATCTTAGGCCACTATTAAGGAACCAAGTGTTACGATTTCAACCTTAACCCTTCCAAACCCAAACCAACCAACCCCGCAAGTTATAAAACAGTAAAAGCACATAAAGGGAGTATTAATTATGGGAGTGAGAATCTAGAAAGAAAAACGACCGGTCGGGTCGTTACATTCTCTACCTCTTAAATAATGTTCGTCCTCGAACAGTTCAGGAGTTATAACTGGAGGGCTGAATAAGTGTGGATATTTTCTTTGCATGTCCTCCTCAGTCTCCCAAGTCGCCTTCTCGACTAGTTGATCCCTCTTCTGGATCTTTACCGCATAAAGTTTTTTAGACCTCAACTAGCAAAACTGTCTGTCAACAATGGCAATTGGCTCCTCCTCATAACCCAAGATCTCATTTAGGTGAACCATATTGAAATCTAAGACATGCGACCTGTCGACATGACACTTTCGAAGGAGACACATGAAAATCCGGATGAAATCCAAATATACTGAGAGGTAGAGCAAGCTCATAAGAACCCTCCCCAACTCTCCTCAACACCTCAAATGGCCAATAAACACTGGGATCAACTTGCCCTTCTTCCCAAACCTCATGATACCCTTTATTAGCGAGACTTTCAAGAGAACTTTCCCGCCCACCGTAAATGATAAATCACGCACCTTCTAATCTGCATAACTGCTATATAAAGTTGCTCCTAAATCAACTTTACCATCTCCAAGGCATCCTTCACTAAATCAGTGCCATATAATTTAGCCTCCCCGGGCTCAAACTATCCTATTGTAGAACAACATCGCCGACCATATAAATCCTCAAATGGTGCCATCTCTATGTTGGACTGATAACTGTTGTTATACGAAACTCATCCAAGGACAGGAATCGATCCCACTATCCCCCAAAGTCTATCACACATTCTCTGAGCATATCCACCAGAATCCAAAATGTCTACTCACACTGTCCGTCGGTTTGCGGATGAAAATTTGTGCTGAGCTCTACCCTGGTATCCAACTCATTCTGTACTGCTTTCCAAAATGGAAAAGTGAACTGAGAACATATATCTGAAATGATGAAAACATGCACACCATGCAACCAGAAAATCTCCTGAATGTAAATCTAGGCCAATCTCTCTCAAGTGTAACTAGTCGCAACGGGAATAAAATGTTCCTACTTGGTCAGCCTGTCGACAATGACTCAAACAACATCAAACTCCCTTAACGTCCGTGGCAACCCAACTACGAAGTCCATAGTAATGCGCTCCCATTTCTACTCTGGTATAACCATTTACTGAAGTAGGCCAACCTCTCCTTTGGTGCACATACTTAACCTGCTATCAATATCGACATCTCGCTCCATACTCAACTATGTACTTCTTCATCCGTCACGAACGATAATGCTGCCTCAGGTGGCGATACATCTTCGTAGTACCTGGATGAATATAATATCGAAAATTGTGTGCCTCCGCAAAAATCTTCTCCCTCAAGCCATCAACATTAGGAACACATAAGCAACTGTGGAGTCGCTGAACTCCATCCTCACCGATAGTAACATCCTTAGCACCACCTTGTAGTAGAATATCTCTAACAACCAGCAAGTGCAGATCATTGTACTGGCGAGTCTTGATCCGCTCAAATATAGGCGACTGGGCTTTGAAATATCAAACCTCACAAGTTTGTTGGCCAAGGAATGAATGTACATTGATAATGGTCTCTCCTCTGCTGAAATAAATGCCAAACTACCCATACTCTCAGCTTTTATTCTCAAGGCATCCACAATCACATTCACCTCGCCCGAATAATAAAGAATGGTAATATCATAGTCCTTCAGTAACTCAAGCCACTTGTGCTACCTCAAATTAAGATCCCTATACATAAACAAATGCTACATGTTGCGATGATCGGTATAAACCTCAATGGACACTCCATAAGGATAGTGCCTCCAGATCTTGAGCGCATGAAATATCATAGACAACTCCAAATCATGTATGTGGTAATTCTTCTCGTGGGGCTTCAGCTGACGTGAAGAATATGCAATAACTCTCTCCTTTTGCATCAATACACAACCTAAGACAACGCATGAAGCATTGCAATACATTATTTACATCCCTAAAATGAAGGGCAACACTAACACAAGTGTTGTAGTCAATGCGGTCTTGAGCTTTGAAAGCTCGCCTTGCAATCATCGGACCATCAGAATTGAGCACCCTTCTGGTTCAATATAGTCAAAGATGTCGCAATAGATGAGAAGCCCTCCATAAACCGACAATAATAACCTGCTAACCCCATGAAGCTCCTAATCTCGATCGTTGTGATAGGATGAGTGTTGATACCCAATATTTCCCTCATATTTCTCAAATATATATTAGACTTCCAAAATAGTGCATATGCATCATCATTCGATTTACAAGCATATACAAGTATTTTTCATAATTTTCCATAATTTTTAAAGGCTTTAAATCAATTTATTATTATATAAATATCTATTAACTACCTTAAAAATTATTTTTATGATGATTTTACCATCTAAACTTATCATTTACACCAATAATTACATTTCTCATAATTACATTTGCATTGTTTTAGGCTAAATTGCACATTTTGCAATAATAGCTCATATGTATGTATAATTACATTATTTATACAAAAAATAACTTTTTATATTTTTATAATGTTAAATAATTATTTTAATCATTTTCGTGCACAAATAATATTTTTTGTTATTTATTTATTTATTATTTTTTATAAATTATTTGTTTGGTCAAAATTGGGTATTTAAAATCTAGCCCTAATTTCATTACTAATTTCGGACATAAACTACGCAAACACAGCCCAATTACCCCAAGCCCAACACCATTACCCAGTACCCTTACCCACTTAATTAACCCGACCTAACCCCGCTCAAATCCCAGCTGTTGATAAAAAATGATCAATGGCTCACAAGAATTCCTCCCTTTCCATATATCCCCGTCTCCAAAATCCTAACCCCATTCCCCCAAACCCGTCGCCTCTCTCCTCTCCTCCTCTGAAGAAACCTAGCCCGCCGCCTCACCAAACCCCTATCCTAATCCCATTCCTAATGGAATTTTCTTCCCATTTACTTACCATTTTACATATTTTTATTATCGCGTAATTCTTTACGGTATTACCTTGTACTTGCCTAAACATGGCAAGTATCCTTACTTTGATTTGTCCAAATTGATATTCGTCTCTTGAATATGGACGATAATAAGTCCACATACGTTATTTTGCACCATGGGAGCCCGATCTGTTTAGATTTTACTTCACCCTAAGGTTAAGGTTTACAAATCCTCTTTGATTCGAACCAATATTGGTTCAAACTTTGATTTTAAGAATTATCTCGTCTATATTCGCCCAATTATGTGCAAATCTGTCTATTTCTACCGATTTCTTTACTTACCCTAAATTAGGGTTCCAGAACATTTTTAATTGAACCAAATCTGGTTCGATTCTGTAATTTTGTGAATAATACTCATGTCTATGTTCATCTTATAAAATATGGGATTCTGTGCCTTTATTTTCTGCTGATTTTGTGTATTTTACCTAAAAATTAGGGTTTCAAATTTTATCTTCCTTACTTATTTAAATGCTTGCCTTTTTAATGTTTGAATTAATTAATTCCATGTTTATGTGTTTAGTTCCTACACTATTTAAACGCCTCCCCACTCCCCTTTGAAACATTTCGAAAAATCCTTAAGAACACTATAAAATAAGGTTGTATGATTCCTGGCAGGCTGAAAGCCAAGGCCAGAAATTGCCAAGTTCTTGCTTTGATCGGTGATATTCACAATAATGTTTTATATGCTTCTTCCTTGCTTCATCTTAACTGGTGACTTATCAGGCCTTTGCCATTTCATTATGATTATTCTCCATTTCGTTTATGTGTTATCTCAACTAGACTATGTTATCCTAAATGCTATTACATTTGTGGTTTTAGACATGTTTACACCTACTTTGAGTTGATTAGTTTGATTCTTCTTAACCATATGTCATCGATAGCTATCTCTTGATGTTTAATTCTGTTATTAGCCTGGTCTTAGAACATGCTCTCATATCTTCTTCTATGGATTAGTTAACTAGGTATAGATGTATTCATTAATAGGATCACAAATGTGTTTTCTGAACTTACTATAATGTGGTTTGATTGATCATGTTTTATCATACCTTGACTTTCCCAATTAGTTCCTAACATTTCATGATCTATTTCTAATTGATTTATTCTTATGACACTAATTTCTGTACTTAGCCTAATATGGATCCTTTTTATCACTATAAATCTGTCTTGTAACTTGTCTTGTTAGCATGTAATTGAGTTCATTTCCTGAAACTTGATTAATTATGCCTAAGTTGAAGCATATTTGTTATTTATTTGTACATTTGATTATGTCATTCAGTGCGATTCCCTTAATTTCATTCTACTCCTCTACTATTTGGTCATTCTGAATTCTTAGTCTTAACCTGCTGAAAGCCAAGGCTACTTAGGTTATGTCCTTTGACCTCCCTAGTGTGAGCACTACTCAAGGTTCATGTGAGACCCTTGTGAACTCTAACACACTAGGACCTGGTCCCTAGTCTTTCACCTGAATTGTTTCTGATCAACCTCCCTAGTGTGAGCACTGCCCTGGGTTCTTGAAGCCCGTGGGAACTCTGACACACTAGTGTCTTGGGTTCTGTATGATCAACCTTGATATATGTTCACTGGGTGAATCACTCAACAATTGGCTATTTTTTATCTTTGATATGAATTTTGGAGTTGTTGTGAATTGAAGGCCGGGTCTTTCCAGGTGTATTTGGGCATGTTTTAGGCTCCCTATAGCTATATCTATTCTGCAATTTACTACATTCAGTTCTAGGCCCGTAATAATTATTGTAATAACATTTAGGGGTGATAGTGAAATTGGGAAGGGTTTTTATCTTATACTTGCAACAAGTTGGGTAGAAATCCTTCCTGTAGGTTTGATAATGTGTTGTTAAATGTTGTGTGTTAGAAATCATGTCTATAGGTATTTTGTCATTATATACTGGCAGCCCTGCCTATAGGTTCAATGCTTGGTTCAATTATGTTCTATTAGAGACCATGCTTATAGGAAATGGTGTGATTCAATATGTTTGCTGAATCATGTTTACATATTGTTCTCTTCCTAATTTATAGAAATCATGCCTATAGGATCTAAACCTGGATCAAATTGTAGAAATAATGCCTATAGGTTTGAATAAATTTAATTATCATTTTTGCCCGTGGATTAAGGAGTTTTTCTTTACACTGTGTTGTTACCCTCATTAGAAAACATGCCTATAGGATTAAAACAAGTAATTCCAGATATGTTTCTGTGTTTGCCACTATTTATTACCTCGTAAAACACCTAGACATCATGCTAGTAGATTTAAAATCACTACGCTAAAATCAGTAGGCAAACTTATGTAGGTCCTGGTAATCGTATTACGAAACTGGCTTTTGCGCACAATTGCCTAATCATTCTTCAGTATCACATAGAGATCCTGCCTATATGATTCTGCAAATTAGTTAAAATCTATCAATGTTAATCAGTTTGTCGTGCATTTGCTGTCTATATGCGGAGGCTAACTTGAGCCCATACTTGCTTATATTTGAAAGTCCTAAATTATTTTTGTATGTCCCTTAGTATTTTCCCTTTTGAGCAGCCTAAGTTAAAGTCTAGAACCACCCTTAAATAGGGTACGACTTAGAATTAAATAGAGCGCTTTAGGTAAACAACTTAAAGATAGTAATCGGGTAGCAGGAGATGATAGTTTGTGCCCGCTGAATAATATGAGTAACACCCCGTCTTGAGGGAGTTACGAAGTATTATTTATTTTGCACGGGGTAATCCTTTAGTCTAAAAAACATAGGACCCCCACTTCTGCTTGAAGTAAATCGTTTATTTTATTTGCCCAAACTGTTTCTTTTCTCTTAGACTAATTCATATAATTCGAGTTCGGCCGGGACCCACCATTATGGACCTCGAGGAGTGCCTAACACCTTCTCCTCAAGGTAATTTGAGACCTTACCCGATCTTTGGTGACGCAAACTAGTCAACCCGAGTCATTTGCAAATAGGTGCCCTAATGCACCTTAATCTGTTAGGTGGCGACTCTCTCTTTTAATACACTTCCTTTAAAAGCGTTGTCACATGTCGAAACTCGATTTCATGAGAAAAAGGGGCGCGACAATGAGGACATATATAGACTACCTCGATCTTCCTGGTATCTACCTTAATACACTAAGATGATACAACATGTCCCAAGAATGCCATAAAATCTAACAAGAATTCGCACTTGGAGAACTTAGCATATAGTTTCTGTTCCCGCAAGGTTTGAAACACAACTCTCAAATATTTCTCGTGCTCTTCCATACTACGAGAGAAGATAAATATGTCATGAATGAAGACAACGAAAAATGAGTCAAGATATGTCCTGAACACCCGGTTCATCAAACCATAAATGATGTCAGGGCGTTGGTCAAACCGAAGGACATTTCTAGAAACCCATAGTGCCCATATCTAGTCCGGAAAGCCGTCTTCGGAACATCTGAAGAACGAATCTTCAGCTGATGATATATAGATCCCTAGTCTATCTTAGAGAACACCCTAGAAAACTACAACTGGTCAACAAATCATCAATACGCTGCAATAGGTACTTGTTCTTAATGGTAACTTTTTCAACTAGCAATAATTAATGCACATCTACATACCCCCATCCTTTTTTTCCACAAATAATACCGGTGCACCCAATGGAGGCATTGTCAGCCTGACAAACCCCTTCAATAGCAACTCCTCAAGTTGTTCCTTCAAATCCTTCAACTCTTTTGAAGCCATGCTGTATGGTGGAATAGAGATAGGCTGGGGACCTGGCGCCAAATCAATACTAAAATCGATATCACGATCTGGTGGCATGCCTGGCATACCAGAAGGAAACACAACGGAGAACTCCCGCATCATATGCAGTGAATCAATCGTGGGAATGTCTTTAGTAGCATCCCAAACATAGGCCAGATAAGCCAAACAACCCTTCTCGACCACATGTCAATCCTTCAAGAAAGAGATAACCCGGCTAGATGTACTGATAGATAAGCCCCTCCACTCCAATCTAAGCAACTCTGGTATCACCTAGGTATTAGTCTTGGTAGTGAAATAAAGAACGACATGGTATAGAGACAACTGGTCCATGCCTAGGATGACCTCAAGTCAGTCATGTCGAGCAACAGATTATCCATTTTTTTATTATAACCATAGAAAGTCAAAATACAGGACCGGCAAATCCGATCCCCAACAACAGGATCATCCACCAGCGTGGACACCTTTTACAGGAGCACCCAAGGACTTATACAACGCATATAGATAATGAGAAAACAGAGATGAAACATATGAATATGTTGACCCTGGATCAAATAGTATAGAAGAATCTCTACCGCAGATAGAAATAATACTTGTGATGTCTGAGGCTACTGCATTTGGACTGGCTGGGAAAGCATAGAACATGCCTGGAGCACTTCTTGATGGCCTCCACCTCTACGGCAACCCCTATCAACCTTCCCTCAACCTCTAGTCGATCAGACGACTGGTGTGGCAGCTGGTGCGGTGATAATGGGTTAATGGCCCTGCTGTACTTGGTTGCCCCAAAGTCTAGGGATAAATATCCTCACATAACCAAGCTCCCCGCACTCATAGTATCCTCTTGGTGCAGAAGATAACTGACCCTGAGTCTGACCTTGGGGACCTGAACACCCACTGGAAAAACCCTGAATAGCCGGTGGACAGTATCAGTTCTCTTGAATGGCGCTAAAATAGGGATGCACTGGAGCTCCCCGAGAAGGAGACAATCCTGAATACATGGGCCTGTAAGACTGGACCCTCCCAAAATGACCTCTGCTCCCAGACGGAGCACCATTGAACCCTCCAAAATATCAAGGCTGCTTGTCCCTCGGTGAATGCTCTCGACTCTGCTGACGAATAATCACGATCCTTTGATTCTCCACAACCTGCTCGTAAGCAGTCCCTATCTCAATCTCTCATGCCTTAGTAAACTAGATATAATAATGCAAGTCCATAATAAACCTCTGCATGGTGGGAAAACTTAGAGAATCTTGCCTCATAATCAATCACAGATATCTGACCCTGCTGGAGCCACTCGAACTAACCCCGTAACTCATCCCTCTGAGAGGGTGGGATATATATCTCTAGATAGAGACGTGTGAACTGGTCCCAAGTCAAAGGAGGAGAACCTGATGGTGTGCTGAGATGATAGGAGTTCCACCATCTACAGGCCTTTCCCTCCAACTGAAATGTGGTGAAGTACAACCAGTGGGACTCCAATACTCTCATGTTATGCATTCTATCCCTGCAACGACCAATAAAGTCTTGGGAGTCCTCATGTCGCTCATTGCCAAAGGCAGGAGGACGTAGCCTGGCCCATCTATCCAATTACTTCTATGGCTTGACGGTCGCGACTGGTTTGGGCTCCTGTATAGCCGCTGCAACTAGCTGAGCCCCGCCCGCAGGTAGTGCCCCTGGAGTTTGATATACGGCAGTAGCGTGCCCTAGAGCCTGAGCGGTAGCGGTCAATGCTCCCCCTCTTGCCTGTGTTTTGGTTGGGTCTACTGAAAATAAACTATCCTTCTTCATAGAGTCCATGAACCACATGATACGACCCATGAAAATAAATCTGCCTGGGCCGGCTCAGCTGTAGGTACATCATCCTGCTCCTCAGTACTAGGACCCTTTACTAAATACGAAGGTGGAACAATGAGAGCAACTCTTTGATGCCCTCTTCCTCTAGCAGGAGTTGGAGCCCTCCCTCGGCCTCTGCCTTGGCCTCTAGCAATAGGGAGTAACTCCTCTACCGCCGGGAACATCTTTTGTGCGCGTTCTCACCTTTAGTGAGGGAATATGAGAAAGATACTTAGAAAAACATCAATTGCTCGATAGGACATAAAGAAAGAGAAATTTCCCAACACCCTCTAACCTCTAGAAGATAAGTACGAACGTCCCGCAAGACTCTATTAGGCCCACTCATGACTTGTGAGACCAATGTGAACCTAAAGCTCTAATACAAAGCTTTCACGACCCAATTCCCACTATAGGCCATGATGGCGCCCAACGTCACCGCTAGGCAAGCCAACAGGGAACTATCCATTTAATTGTTCACTTTAATATTTTTAAAGTCATTGATTTTATATAATAAATAAAGAAAGAGTAGGTGTCCGTAGTAATATAAAGTGTAAGATCAACATAAGAGTGAAATAGTGCATCTAATAATAAAAAACCATGAATATATACTAGAATTTCTCAGAACCTGGTGTCACAAGTGCACGAGCACACTAGTAGAATATACAAAATTTTCTATACTACTGTTTGGAGTAAGATGGATAGAGAAATAAATACAACAAGGAAGAGATTATGGGTGCTGCAAAATGGAGCATTGGAGAAGCTCACCACTAAGTCTCCGGGTACCGGGAGTATGCACTTGACTGGCCACCAGATGCACCCGCCTCAGATCCTGTACGATTTGTGCAAAAGTGTAGCGTGAGTACATAAGCAGCATGTACCAAGTATCTAGTCTTACCTCGAGGAAGTAAGGGGTTGACATCGACACTTACTAACGGTCAATAAATAAATTATAGAATTTGTAATTAGGCACGGAATACAACAAAAAAAGTGAGATAACAAATAGTAATTTATAATTTTTAAAAATAATATCAATTTAAAGCCTCCAACTATTACGAGCCAATTATTTAACACATAAGAACCACCAAGTGTTTTTCTAGCCTCAGATCAAGAAGAAATATCAAGTATGATCGGACTTCGAGCAATATCATGCACCATTTAAGCCAGGGTCATAAGACCCGATTAAAAGTAATGTGTACGTCGATCGACGCGATCCATAGATGCATCGAATATATTGCCTAGTCGTTCGACCAGATCCACAGGAATAAAAGAAAACTATACAAATTTTGTCAACGACTACTACAGAGGATTAACACTCAAAGAAGGTATAATTTCCGCTAACAGTCAAGTATTCCGCCAGAACTCAAAGTAATGAAGCTCAGATCTTAAAATCCTTTATCCAATTTTGATTATGAATCCAAGTAATTAACTAACATGTTGGGTGCCAATAATACAATTAATGCATGGTAACGTCCTAAGTCTATCCGGACATAAGCAAGGATTTAGCTACGTACAAACTCTCGTCACATCGCGCGTACTATAACGACCCGATCGGTCATTTTGAGAATTTAAGCTCCGTTCGGTGGCGTAAGGTCTTGAACAACTTTACATTTTGTATATCGACTTGCGGGCATGGTTTGATTCAACTACCAGATGATCCGAAGTCGAATTTGAAGAGGGATTTTAAATTTTGAAGCTTAAGCAGTGAGATTTGACCGGAGGTTTGACCTTTGTGTAAAAGGTCCCGGAATGAGTTTTGGGTAATGTCAACAGCTTCGTATGGTGATTTTGGACTTAGACGCACGTCCGAAATTGGTTTTGGAGGTCCGTAGAGTAATTTGAGGTAATTCGGCGAAAGTTGGAAAATTTAAAGTTTGGAAAATGAAAAAGTATGACTTGTTTGTGTGTTTAGACGGGGTCCTGGGAGCCTCGGGTGTGTTTCGGATGGGCTTCAGGTCAAATTCCTTCAAATTTTCACTGCTGTTTATGTTTTTTGATGTTTCCTTCTATGCGATCGCATAGACATAGCCGCGATGGAATAGTGTGTTGTGACCCACCCAATTTTCCCTTCATCGCGTTCGCATAGAGAGGTTTGCGATCGCGTAGTGTTAGTCGGATTTTTCTTCGCGTTCGCATCTTCTCAGTCCGTGTTCGCATAGTGCTTCCATTTGGGCATCAAAGTTATTTCTTCTACGCGATCGCATTCCCTGCTTCGCGATCGCGTAATGTGGCTTTGGGCAGCAGATAACTTCCTTATACACGATTTCATTAGTACCTTCGTGCTCGCATAGCACCTTTTGGCAAGCGGAGATTTTTCTTCTACGCGATCGCATCCCTTCTCACGCGATCGCGATGCTCAAAAATCTGGGCAGACATAATATAATAAAAAATCGAGGGTTTCACCATTTTTATCCCATTTTGACTTCTAGAGCTCGGTTCTTGGCGATTTTTGATAGGTTTTTCATAAATATAGATTGGGTAAGTGTTCTTCAACTAGAATTAAAAATATTACATGCATTAGTCTTTGTTTTTTTTCAATTGTGTTTTGAGTTGAGGAAAATGTTGGCTTTGAAAAGAAATTTCTAAAATGAAAAATCATGATTTGAGAGACCAAACGGCATCGGAAATTGATAAATTTTGTATGGTTGAACTCGTATTGGAATGGGTATCCGGGTTTTGTAAAATTACCCGTGTTCCGAGGTGCGGGCTCAGGGGTCGACTTTTGGGTGGATTTTCAGATTCTTGTAAAGATCAAAACTTTATTATTCGAAATAGTTCCTTATACGATTTATGTGTGTTTTGAAGTTGTTCTAGTTGGATTGGATCCGTCCGGAGGTATTTTCACCCGAGAAGTCCATTTTACAATACCGAGTTGTCATCTTTGAGGTAAGTATCTTGCCTAACCTTGTGTGGGGGAACTACCCCTTAGGATTTGAGTCTTCTATGTTGATTGTAGCCTGTGTACGCGAGGTGACGAGTGCGTACTCGGACTTATTTGTATGAAGTTGTCCTTTTAGGGTTCTTAGGTCCTTATATTCCTTGTGTATGAATTTGTAATTGTTATGACTAAGTTTCTGATTTCTACTTTCCACTCTTCCTGCTTAAATTAGAATTACTTGCTTTTAGATTCCCTTTGTGGTCGGTTTGATCTTAATTGACTTAATTGAAGAATTTACCTCTCCTACCGTTATGTTATACTTTCTTCATAAGCTGCCAATTTAGCTAAAATTAGTAATATCTCGCCTTATAGTTGTTTAGCAGAAATTGGAATTAGGATAATCTGTAGTGGCTTACCTTATTTGTATTGTGGAAAATCTCTCATAATCACTCGACCTTAAGAAAAGAATCTAGATGATTCACACCTTAGTCGACTAGCTTGTGTTCGAAAATATCTTGACTTGTGATGACATCCTATTGTGGACTTGAATACTGTGAATTCGTTGTTACATCGTGTTCTCCCTGGTTAAGCTGTGTTCTTTACACTTATTATTTCCTTTAAGTGGTTATTCCTTGTGAATGAGTTCTACCGTTCTTGTGACTTAAGTTCTTGTATTGATTTGTTCGTCGTCATTAACATTTCTATCTTTTGTTGCCTTGTGATTTTTGTGGTAATGTACGATGTTTCTGTCATGTTGTGGTTGTTATCTCTGTGATTCCATTTCATATCAGGAGAAGCCATACCGTATGGAGGAATAGAGATGGGCTGAGTGCCCGACAACAAATCAATGGCGAAATCAATATCTCTGTCGGGCGGCATGTGAAGACCCATATAATCCTTAACCAACATCGATGCCCAGTTAGATCCCCATGTTGATAAACCTGTAAAATTATTAGGTCCGGACCTCTTAGGAGTGAAAAGTACCCCCGGACTTAGAGGAAGAAAATTCATGAAGGAATGCGGATCTGCGGTCCACTATCTGGTCGCACATCAGGTATGCGGACCGCATAATGGCCGCATAGTTGGACAGTTTGCTGTCAATTTTAAGGGCAACTATGCAGCCCAAAATGCGATCGCATTTTGTGTATGCGGGCCGCATAGTTCGTCGCATATTTGCACTCGAGTGTTACGGGGGAGACTTATGCAGAGCACTATGCGACCGCATAACAGGTATGTGGACCGCATAGTTGCCGCATACCTGGGAAGTTTAGTTTTCTTTTTTCACCCAGTTATGGACATTTATGCGGCAGGTTTGCGGACCGCATAACAAAAATGCGATCACATTTTAGACCGCAAACCTGCGTCGGGGCATCCATTTTCCTAATTTTTAAACCCGACCTCTAGACCTATATAACACCCATCCCCCATCTTTTTAGCCATTTTTCTGATAAGTTAGAGTGAAAAAATAGAGGGTTCTAAGGAGACGGTGCCAATTCCATCAAATTGATCCTCCATCACCACTCAAGCTTGGAACTAATCAAATAGGACACCAATTTCTTCACTATAAGAGGTAAGTTTCTACCACACCACCCTTCATTTCCATATTTTAGCTAAAATGGGCCGTGGATAGGTTTGTTCATGGGAATGGGGATAGAGACCTTGCATGCATGTAATCAATAAATCCTAAACTTATAGGGGGAAATGGGTTAGAGTAATCTTTCACTAAAAATGGGACCATGCAATCTTAATGAACACCTAATGTTTGATAAAATGCTCAAGTGAGCTCAACCATGATCATTATTCCTAATTTGGGTTCAATTGTGCCACTTTGTGAATTAGATTGAAGGTGCTAAAAGGTCCAGAGAATTGTGGTAGAAATTAAGGAAAAGCCCAATCGAGGTATGTATGGCTAACTCTAATCTTCATAGAATAAACTCGTCGGTGCTCAAATATACGGAATAAATTCCCTTGTTTGTTTATCTAAAGAGTAAATAGGTTCTATGGGTTAAGTTGAGAAACTCTTGCTTCCATGTTGTTCTAAGTTACTACCATGTCACAATGCTATTTGAAAGTATGAATTGTGATCATCATGCTCTTTCTTTTACTATGTGTACGACTCCTCATATGTGATGGTTTTAGTTGATATGAAAGATGAGTATATGATATGGTTGAAGAGGGGAATGTAACTTAAAAGGTTAAATATGCCCAAGTGCCAGGAACTGTAAAATAAATGATGATAAGAGATGTGATTTAAAAGATTAAATGGTTCTGTCCTAGAGTGATATGGCTTAGCCGATCGTGCCGAGATCGGACTCCATGATGTACACATGGTGGTAATCACATCGAAAATATGATATTGATAATGTCGCACTATTTCGAGTGAGATGGCTTAGCCGGTCTGGCAGAGACCGGACTCTGTGTGATAACGACACGAGGTAATTATGAATGTATGATATTGATAATGTCTCACTATTTCAAGTGGGATGACTTAGCCGGTCGGGTAGAGACCAGACTCCATGTGATAATGACACGGTGGTAATTATGAATCTATGATGTTGTGATGTCTCACTTAGGATGGCTTAGCCGGTCGGGCAGAGACTGGAATCCGTGTGATAACGACACGGTGGTATATTAAAATAATGTCACTTGGTTTTAAAGGATTATTAACCAAAAGATGGCAAAATGGGATAAGAAAACATGGTGACTCTTATTTGTGCATTCCTCTATCTCTGTGAATTAATATATGAAGTCTCTAATTGTATTATTACATGTTTGATGTTTATTCTATCTGGAGTAGAGTTTGTTCATACATACTAGTACTATTCAATGGTACTAACGACCCTTTTGTCGGGGGCGCTACATCTTCTTATGGATGTAGGTGGCTATGTAGCTGGTAGAGTTGATCGTAGTGTCTCCTCCTCCTTACAGCAGTTCTGGTGAGCCTCATTTTCTCCCGGAGCCGTGTGTGAACATATGTTGCTCTCTTTTGTGTATGTTGTTCTATTTCGAGGTATAACCGAGGCCTTGTCGCCGGTAGAACTATGTTCATCTTCTTTACGTTAGAGGCTCTGTAGACACTCATGTGGGTCGTGTATGTTTTAGGTAGTTGTTGGGTTAACTCATAACTGTGATCCCATCTCTTAAAATGGCATTGCCAAAGGTCGAATCAAAGGCTTGACAGGAGAGCTTCTCTTAGCCCTATAGTCTTTCTCCGTCAAAATCTTTTCCAAATCAAATAATTCAAGACCTGAACTGAAAGAGACTCTAATATTATAATTAGTATGTATGTTTTGGGAGGCCTAAATGTTGGTATCGGTATATAAGAAAGAATGGGTTAATATCATGAATGTATGATGTTGATTTATCTCCTACTAACTCAATAAACAATGTTATGCTTTAAACTCAGGGAGTAAATGAGTCAAGTAGGAAAGGCTAAGCACGCTTGCTTGACTGGGTTCACTCGCTTAAGCGCCAGTCGCTTCCTTCAGGGTTGGGGCGTGACAAACTTGGTATCAGAGCCTAAGTTTTTAAAGTGTCCTAGGATGTCTCGGATCTGTGTCTAGTAAAGCCCTTCTTATCAGTGTGTTGTCGACCACATCTATAATTAGGGGCTACTTGGGCATTTAGGAATACTACACTTCATTGTTATTCTGTATCGTGCGATGGAGTGAAAAGTGAGGTTGTTTCTCTCTATTTCGTGCACTGTTTTAACTTTCAGTTAATGGCACCCAGGAAGAAAGCGCGACTCGGCCAACAGGCCAATGCCACTTTAGGAGTGGCCAATGATTCCCAATTGAATAATGCGGGTGAGAATAATTCCCCGGCAATGAATCAACCTGATTCCTCCACACCAGGTCGGACCAT
This sequence comes from Nicotiana undulata, assembly GCA_005239495.1. Taxonomy (NCBI): domain Eukaryota; kingdom Viridiplantae; phylum Streptophyta; class Magnoliopsida; order Solanales; family Solanaceae; genus Nicotiana; species Nicotiana undulata. Next base: position 7,130 of record ML265140.1, on the reverse strand, counting down.
CCCAATTCCTACTCCAGCGGAAGGTGCCACAATCCCTCCCGCTGATATTCCTAATCCTCCTCTAGCCCCAGCTTCCGGTCCCGGTATTTCTGACGGGGATCTTAGGGGAGCTATCCAGATGCTGACACAGTTGGTGGCTTCTCAAGCCCAGAGGTCAAATGTTGCCCCCACATCCTCTAGCGGGCAAGGGGATTCTTCCGGTTCCAAGGTTAACAGGTTCCTCCAGTTAGCCCCTCCAGATTTCACAGGTACCGACCCTGAGGCTGACCCTCAGGATTACATTAATCAGATGCACAAGACCCTCCGAGTTATGCATGCTACTGAAACGGAGGGAGTAGAGTTGGCCTCCTATAGTCTGAAAGGGGCGGCATATTCTTGGTTTGAGATATGGGAGGATTCCCGTGAGAAGGGAGACCTCGGCGGGGTGGAGTGAGTTCGCAGATGCCTTCATAGACCATTTCTTGCCCGCCGAGATTAGGCAGCTCGTGCTTCAGAGTTTTAGGTCCTCAAACAGGGTAGTAGAAGTGTGTGGGAGTATCATATGGAGTTTGTGCGCCATTCTAAGTATGTTGTTTATATGATGTCGCTTATGGAGGCTAGAGTTCGTCGGTTCGTAGAAGGCCTTGGTCCCTTGGTTATCAATGAAGCTGCCACAACTGCTCTACATTCTGACATGAATTATGGGAATGGATTGGCTCTATTCATGCTTTAATAAACTCGACTGTTGAACCAGAATGATGAGGCTTGAGTTTCCTAATGAGCCAGTTATTGAGTGGGAGGGTAATAACATAATGCCGATAAGTAGGTTTATTTCCTACCTTAAGGCGTCGAAGATGATCAGAAAGGGGTGTATCTACCATTTGGTCCAAGTTGCAGACACTACCTCTGAGGTGCCTGCTCTCGAGTCTGTGCCTATTGTGAATGAGTTCCTTGATGTCTTTCTGGATGAGCTCCCTAGGATCCCTCCAGACAGGTAGATTGATTTCAGAATCGATGTATTGCCGGGCACACTGTCAATATCTATCCCACCCTGCAGGATGGAACCAGTAGAATTAAAGGAGTTAAAGGAGAAACTGAAGGATCTTCTAAAGAAAGGTTTCATTCGGCCAAGTGTGTCGCCTTGGGGCGCACCAGTTCTTTTTGTCAGGAAGAAAGATGGATCGCTGTGAATGTGTATTCACTACCGGCAGCTCAACAAAGTCACAATAAAAAACAAATACCCATTACCTCGGATAGATGATTTGTTCGATAAATTGCAGGGTTCTAGGTTCTTCTCAAAAATTGATTTGCGGTCCGGGTATCATCGGCTAAAGATAAGGGAGCAGGATATTCCTCAAATAGCTTTCAGAACTCGAGATGGGCACTTTCAAATCTTGGTAATGTCGTTTGGGCTAACCAACGCCCCAACAACTTTCATGGACCTTATGAATCGGGTCTTCAAGCCATTTCTTGACTCTTTTGTGATAGTCTTCATCGACGATATCCTTGTATATTCGCGAAGTCAAGAAGATCATGCTAATCACCTTAGGGAAGTTCTGCAGACATCAGCACCAGTTGTGTGCAAAGTTCTCAAAATGCGAATTTTGGCTTGAATCAGTCACCTTTTTGGGCCACGTCGTCTCCAGGGATGGTATTCAGGTTGATCCCCATAAGATCGCAGCAGTAAAAGATTGGCCTAGACCTACAACCCCGACTGATATTCGCAGTTTCTTGGGTTTAGTTGGGTATTAACGGAGGTTCGTGTAAAGATTCTCTACTCTCGCCTCCCCATTGACTAAGCCGACGCAGAAAGCGGTCAAGTTCTAGTGGTCTGATGCTTGTTAAAAGAGTTTCCATGAAATTGAAATCAAGATTGACTTCGGCGCTGGTGTTGACCTTGCCAGAGGGTACCGAGGGGTTTGTGGTGTATTGTGATGCTTCATGGGTGGGTCTTGGGTGTGTATTAATGCAATGTGGTAAGGTTATAGCATATGCTTCAAGGTAGCTTAAGAATCACGAAAAGATTATCCGACGCATGATTTGGAGCTTGCAGCAGTTGTTTTTTGCATTAAAAATATGGCGGCACTAACTGTATGGAGTCCGTGTGGACATGTTCACAAGACACAAGAGCGTTCAATATATATTCAAACAGAAGGAATTAAACTTGAGGTAAAGGAGATGGATGGAGTTGCTCAAAGATTATGATATGAATATCTTATATCATCCAGGGAGTGCTAATGTGGTGGCGGATTCTCTTAGTCGGAAATTTGTGGGCAGCTTGGCTCACTTGGAAGCAGGTCAAAGGCCCTTGGCTCGAGAAGTTTACCAGTTGGCCAGTCTGGGAGTTTCTCTTACGTCCTCTGACGAAGCGGATGTTGTAGTACATAACAGAGTCGAATCATCGCTTGTGGTAGAAGTCAAGGAAAAGCAATACAATGATCCAGGGTTGGCGCGGCTAAAAGAGGCAATTCTTAATCATAGGACCACAGCCTTTTCGCTTAGCGAGGATGACAGTGTATTGCGATACCAAAGACGATTATGTGTCCCAGATGTGGATGACATTCGGGAGAGGATAATGGAAGAGGCTCACAATTCTAGGTATTCCGTACACCCCGGTTCTACGAAAATGTATCACTACCTCAAGGAAGTTTATTGGTGGAATAGCATGAAGAGGGGTGTGGCGGACATTGTGGCTAAGTGCCCGAACTGTCAGCAAGTGAAAGTCGAACATCAAAGGCCCGGTGGGTTGGCGTAGCTTATAGAAATACCGATGTGGAAGTGGGAGATGATCAATATGGATTTCGTGGTAGGGTTACCCCATACCCCGTACCCCGCGCATGTTTTACTCAATTTGGGTAATTGTGGATCAGCTCACGAAGTCAGCACATTTCTTGCCGGTCAAGTCCACCAGCACTGCAGAACAATATGATCAGTTGTATGTCAAGGAAATAGTCAGACTCCATGGCACTTCAGTTTCCATTATCTTGGATCGAGGGGCCAAATTCACAGCTAACCTTTGGAAGAAATTTCAGCATGATTTGGGGACAAAGGTAAATCTCAGCACAACTTTAGTGATGACCCAAAAGGTCATCTTATGTAAATTTAATTATGACTGTGTTCAGAGTCCCTGAAAGCCTCAGTTAATCTCGCCTCGATGTGTGTGCGCAATCCGGGCGCGTAGCCGGGAAGCCTTTGTGTGGAAACTAGATAAAGACTTGAAGTAATGATAATTAATTGAATAAAGTTGACTTTTGTCAACATTTTGGTAAACCAACCCGGACCCGTGATGTGGCTTTCCCGGAAGGTCTGTAGGAAAATATGGGACTTGGGCGTATGCCCGAAATCAAATTCCGAGGACCCAAGTCTGAGAAATAAATTTTTAAAGAAAATTACTTTCTGAAAATAATAAAGGCTTATGAAAATGAACCTCGGTGTGAAACCTGTGTTTTCAGGCATGTATTATGGTTCCGGAGTCCAGAATAGGTTCAATATGTTTTATTTTAGTTATCTGTGAAATTTGGTAAGGAACAGACTTGATTTGACGTGTTTCAGATCCAAAATGAGAAATTCAGAGTTAATGAAGTTTTGAGGATTTTCATAGAATTTGAAATTTAGTTTGGAACGTGATTTTTATGTCATCGAGGTTCGAATGTGATTCCGAGACCGGGAATGGTTCCATTATATCATTTATGGCTTTTACGCAAAATTTAATGTCATTCCGAGTCGTATAGGTCGGTCTGGCGCATGTTTATAGAAATCAAGAACTCGAAGTTTCTTAAGTTACGGTTTTAGGGGTTTTTGGGTGTGATTTTGTGTTTTAGAATTGTTTTGAGTGTTCCATGGGCTCGAGCAAGTCCGTATAATGATTTGGGACTTGTTGGTATTTTTGGACGGGGGCTCAAGTGGGCCAAGGTGCCTCCCGGACCCCCGACGGGGCTAAAAACCAGCTAAAACAACTGTTGGTGCAGCTGTTGTTGGTGTGAATGCAGGTGCGGTTTCCCAGCCGCAGGTGCGAGACCGCTCCTGCGATCCCAGCCTCACAGGTGCGGTTCGTTTTTCGCAAGTGCAGGACCGCAGGTGCGGCCCCAAACTCCGCAGGTTCGAACCCAGCTCCCCCGACCCTTTTCCACAGGTGCGGTCCCAGGGTCGCAGGTGTGAAAACTCCTGTAGGCAGACTGTTTTAAAGTGCCAAACTCGGGATTTCTTCATTCCCTTCATACCAAAAACCCCATTAGAGACTTGTGAGCTTGGGAGGAGCACACCACGACCTAACTACTTTTAAGGTAAGTTGATTCCTTCCTAATACTAGTTTCATGCATGCATAATTGATAGGATTACCTATTAAATTAATGGAAAATCAAGAATTGGGTAGTGAATTTAGGGTTCTTGAGAAATTGGCGTATTGTCCGTTTAATGCTATGAATTCAAGTAGAAACTTCATATTAATGATCCTTAGGCTATGGGTGAGTGATTCCTTCGAGAATTTTCGGGATTCGAGCATGCGGGCCTAGGGTCGAATATTAGTATTTTTGATAGAAAAGTAGAAAATGAATAATTAAGCTTCGGAATGGGTTTATTGAGTATTTATTGATGTTAAGAAATCCACTATGTCTAGATATTATTGATTCGGAATTGGATTAGAGAGGGAAGGCTGTGATTGGGGCTTGACTTGCATTTTTGGAGTCGAGGTAAGTGTTTGGCCTAACCTTAGCTTGAGGGAATATGTATAGAGTCTTATTTGCTATGTGTAATTCATGTCCAACGTATAGGTGAGGTGACGGGTTCCTCTATGTTGTGGCCAAGCATGCCCAAAGGTCAAACATGATGAATCATATCGTATTCTTAATATTCTATGTACTATGAGTAATTGGTGACTTAGAAGTGATACCTTGATGTGGTTTTATTACATGGGGAGTTATTGCGTTATTTGTTTCAGTTGAGGCTTTTACTATTGAAATTTTATTTCTGATGCGAGGTTGGTTATAGCTGAGTCCCTTGTCGGGACAATAGAATTTTATTGAGTATTTCCATACACTTGAGATTTCTTATTGTTGATGTTCACATTATATTGTTGCTTTTATATTATTTTATCGCACGAGGGGACATGCCGTGCTGATTGTTTATTATTTATCACACGAGGGGACATGCCGTGTTGATTGTTGATTATTTATTGCACGAGGGGACATTCCGTGCCGAAAGATTGCGGGATTATGCACGAGGGGACATTCCGTGCCGAGAGATTTAGGGATTATGCACGAGGGGACATGCCGTGCCTTTTGCTATTCATTATCTATTCTGCAAAGTTAAATTCCTGCTTTTACTTTTATATTTCAGTTATTACCCTGTTCTACTGTGCTAGCATTTTGTTGCCCCTTTTACCCCCAGCATGTTCTCCCCGTATCTGTCTTACTTGCTTATTTCCGTCGATATTTTCCTGTTATTATATAGAATTGCACAGGTACATATATTGTTGTCGGTCCTAGCCTCGTCACTACTTCGCCGAGGTTAGGCTCGGCACTTACTCAGTACATGGGGTCGGTTGTACTGATGCTACACCTGCACTTCTTTATGTTGTGCAGACTACGCAGCCGGACCCGGTGGTCACTGACGGTCGGAGCATTCCATCAGTTCATACAGGAGACATCGAGGTAGACCCGCAGACGTTCGTGGGCCTTGGCGTCACCTTCTACCCTTCACTTTCAGCTCTGTCTTATCTTATAGTTTGCAAAGACAGTCATATGTACATATTTTCAGACCATTGTATTTAGTAATCTCTTAGACAGTTCGTGAGTATGTGACACCAGTTCTGGGTTATATGTATGGGTTTTACCTCGAAGCTTGCTATGTTATTTTCTTGTAATTTGTTAACTTTCATGTTGTTAACTATAGCTGCCCTTGTCATCCTGTTCATTTTAGTTGTTAAGGAAATTTTATTTAGTTCAACTGTTGGCTTGTCTAGCGGGTTCAACGTTAGACGCAGTCATGGCCCGAAGGTGGGATTTCGGGTCGTGACAAGTTGGTATCAGAGCTTTAGGTTGCTTAGGTCTCACAACTCACAGACAAACTTGGTAGAGTCTGAGAGATCGGTACGGAGATGTCTGTACTTATCCCTTAGAGGCTGCAAAGTTAGGAATAACTTCACCTCTTTCATTATCTGTCGTGCCAGTTGAATTCTGAATTAATTGAGTCTCTATTTTACTCTCTCTCACAGACGGCAAGGACGCGCGCTTTCTCATCGACCGATCGACATCCTGATCCTCCTATTGCAGCTCCTACGAGGGGCCGAGGCCGAGGCCGCGCTAGAGGCCGAGGCAGAGCTAGAGCAGCAGCTCCAGTTGAGGACCCACAAGTAGACTTTGCCGGTGAGATTCCTACTCAGACAGTCCCAGTTGGACCAGCTCAGGTCCCAGAGGTGTTCATTTCTACCCCGGATCTTCAAGACGCTCTAGTCCGCTTGGTGGGTCTTATGGAGAGCGTGGCTCAGACCGGTTTTCTTCCTACTGCACCAGCTGGTTCTCAGGCTGGGGAAGGGACCCAGACTCCTGTTATTCATACTCTAGAGAAGGTTGCCACTCAGTTTGAGACTCTAGCACCTCATACAGCTGGAGTAGCTCAGTCGGGTATTGTGGCACCGGCCGCCGAGGGTGCAGCTATGTCAGTAGACACTCTATGGAGACTAGATCGGTTCACCAAGTTATTCACTACTACATTTGCTGGTGCACCATCATAGGATCCCGAGGATTATTTAGACAGCTGTCATGAGGTTCTTCGGAACATGGGCGTTGTGGAGTCCAATGGAGTTGACTTTGCTACTTTTCGGTTGTCTGGCGCATCCAAGACTTAGTGGAGAGACTATTGCCTGACCAGACCAGCTGGGACTGCACCATTGACTTGGGCTCAATTTTCCGAGCTATTCTTGGGGAAGTTTCTTCCCATTACTCAGCGAGAGGATCTTCGGAGGCAGTTTGAGCGCCTCCAGCAGGGATCTATGTCTGTCACTCAATACGAGACACACAGTATAAGGAACAGAGCAAGAGACTCCAAGAAGGCAAACTATATCATAGATACGAAAGTTTTCCTACAAAAAAGGCTGGCTATTGCCAAGCTGCACGAACAGTTAATTTGCTTATAGTCTCAAAAGTTTTCCTACC